>JABRWK010000011.1:128657-156053 GCA_013372445.1 Hypothenemus hampei | reverse complement strand
TGGTAGGTGCAATAATTTTTCAAAGTCGTTTTCCGCCAAAACGGTTCATTTTAGTGACATAGGGCAAGAGTACCTTTTTAACGTAAAAGATGTAGTAAAATCTTAATTTGAACAGAAAATGGTTATTAGTGCAAACGGAAAAGAGATATGATAAAAAATTCGTGGAGCACCGCCGGTACAGAACACCCTGTATGTCATATTTGAGAATTTGTAGTAGGCGAATGTAGCACTTGATATTAGTAATTAATGTAGCAAAATAGGAATTTTTGCTTAAAGAGGTTCCAGAGATATTAGAGAAATACTACATTTTGAGCGTCATCTTTAAGGGACCGTAGCTCCCTTAGGACGCACTTCCGGACAGGAGTCCATATAAACTTTTCTTCATAATTTTGGCCGAAAATTCATCACTTGAAATATTACGACGGAATTTCCGGACACCCTGTATAATAGTAATTGAAAATCGAACAAAATTTACTCAAAGTTGATATCTTCCTCAGTTTAAAAAAAAAAGTGTACAACCACAGTACAGAAACAGGCTTGCCTACAGGAATCTGTTCCTTTTGTTGCAGAAGATCAGGATAATGGACCATTGGCATTATTATTATCCAACAGAGTTTCCTTTTTGATTAGAAACTGAAAATTGAAACAAATCAGTCGTAAAGAAAGCATATTTTTAATAATTCATAAAATTACCACTACACACTTATACAATATTAATTAATTAATACAGAGAGATAATCTTAATTAACAAATATGTTTTTTAAACAACTTTTCTCGATTTTGGACTTTGCACAAAACGAATGTTTAACAACAATTTACAATACTAAATATCATAAAATCGAAATATTGTTTAAACAACTTAAACTCTTCCAGTAATGCTAAAACTTCCAAAACCTCTTGCAAACGCATATAAACCTTCGTGCTGTTTAAAATCCGGAGGCATTACCAACGTTTCAATAAACTGATCATAAGCAGTCGCATTTATTCTATTTCCCTGCAGTTTATCGCACAATTCCTTATATAGTGATGCGCACCTTTTAGCCAATTCTGCCACGCACACCTTTTGCTGATCATTACTAGTAGGAAAACTGACAATCCGTTCACTTAAAGAATACAGTTTCATTTGTAATTTGATTAAATTATCTTCGGTTATAGAATCTTCCAATAGATCCAGATAATCCAAAATCAAACCCGTTTGATTGTTCCAATGCTGGATGTCTTTGGAGCCAATTTTCAATTTTTCACTTAGATTTCGTATATTATCATACTGTTCATTGATGAAGAGACTCGGCAACAATTTGTCTACGTATATTTCATTGGCTCTTGCAAATTCCTCAGCTAATGCAAAGTGATTGTAGGCCTCGAAATATCGTTCCGATGCCACTGATTTATGGCCTTTAACTAAATGAATCCATTCTCCAGGAATTTGCATTTTGTTTACTAAAATATTCACAATTTCTTGGGAATTTTCCTCTGATACTTCCAGTTCGTCTATACTCAAATTCCGATCCAGAATTCCCATTATTAAGTTAGTTTTTGTAAAGTTATCTTCCAAATACAACAAAACGAAAATAGCCCATTCCCAATGACCTAGGTGTTCCAATTGAGTAGAAAAACTCGTGCAAAACTTAGTAATTTCGTAATTTTCAATCAAACCTACATCTAAACTTAAAAACAATTGCAAAAGCAACCAGCTCAGTCTGTAATCCAAAGGATCGTTCGTATGAGTAGCCGGGTTTAAAGTGCTGCTCAGTCTATGAATTCTTGATTTGTAAAGCATTAATATGTGGAACAGGATATCGAAAGGACCTTCGTCTCCAACATTCTTCAAGTAAGGAGGATGAGGTTTTTCTGCATATGAAAACTCTTTAAAAGCTTTACAATATAGATCGATAGCAGTTTCTATAGGAGCATCATTTGGACTTATAAACCACAAATGCATTCCAAATGCTCGTTTCCAATCAACTTCTTCGAAAACATTCAAGTCCTCTTTAATAGGAATTCCGCTAAGCAACAAATATAGCCTTCTTATTTCCGTTGAAATATGATTAGATATCATGGATTTATACCAAACGTCTATTTGTTCTTGTAAGTAACTCTTGGGCATGTTTGAAAGACTTGATTGGCTTACAAGAAGGGCGAGGTTAGGCATTCTATTATCCATAGCAACACAGGCAGCATCTAGGACTTGGAATACAGATAAATGTGCAAAAACACTTTCAGTGACCTCAGTTACCGACTTAAAGGGTGAAGTTTTCAATGTTAAATCATCACTAATGCAAGTACTTTTCAGCCATTCCGAAAGCAAGTATCTTCGATTCGATATAGTATTTTCGTTCGGTCCCCAAAGAGCGGTGCACAAGGTCCAGATACTGTTCAAATAGTTGGCTTGCGCACTGCTATACTGAGTTGCCAAATTGCTAAATAACTGGCTCTGTTTCTTCAAATAGGAGTCGGACTTAAGAATTTTGAAAGTTGGCACTTTAAGTGTGCTGGTCTGGAACGTAGAGTCCTCCAAGACTGCTTGAAGTGATTCAATTAAAACGTCTTTCAATGGATCAAACTCTTGAGACACCTCAAATGCTTTCATAAATACCTCGCTATTTGAATAGCTCTCTTTATTGTCCAAAGCGTAAAAATTAAAACCTTTGCCCCAACCCACCCTAAAAGATTTTCCTTTGAAAATACCTATATCTACACAGCAACGACTTGGCAGCAGTGAAGACACAGATTTAGAAGATTGGTAATTGTTGAGAACATTCCAAATTTTTGGGCGCAACATTGCACGTGTTCTTCCAGGATCTGGTTGTTGTTCTTCCATTACAGTTGTAAGTCGACGCAAGTCTTCTTCATCATCTTCTGGAATATCCTGCAAATCCAGGTACTGTTTTAAAATCGATACATGACTTCTTGCATCATCCGATGATGTAGCGTCGTCCGCAAACAGGGAGCTTTTCATTAGCTGTAAATTTTTAAATTATCAATGCATACTTTTTGGAAAATAATTTTAAGAATTTACCTGGATATTCTTGGCGTTCCGTGATTTATGGTAAGGTTCAAAAAGCCGGTCCATGGAACTTGGATGAGGAGTGGCTTGAAAATCTTCTTCGGACGTATCATCCATTAACATACTGTGATGCAAAAGATCGTTTTCCTGAGGTTCGTCTTCATCTAAAAAGATTTCTTGCTCTAGACGAAAGCCTCCTTTTGTAGGAACATCTCCGGTACCACTATCTTCCTCTGGGACTCTTTCTTTTTCTTGTAATACGTCCTTGCCTCGAGCTTCGGGCTTTTTTAAAGCTTGTTTACCTTTAATGTCACTTTTAGTGGTTTGTTTTGTTCCAGTTTCTTTTCCATTTTGGTCGCTTTCTTCATCACTATCGTTAAAACCATATTTGGAAAAGTGATCGACTTTAAATACCCAACTACCAGTCTCTGGACGATAGTCCATAAACCGAGCAGCCTTTTTCTCTGTAACTTTTCGTAATTTTTCTGAAAAATTCATTCTAATCAATTCGCCAACGTCCTTGATAAGGATATTGGTTCCCATTTTTCTTGGATAAACGTTATCGAGTGTCACTTGGGCTTTTCTGTTCAAACCCTCGCCTACAGGAGGCTTCTTTGAATCGTCTGGGTATACGTTGATTTCTCTATATCGAAAATGAACAAGCTCATCTAGATTTAATCCGGCAACATCGATTTCATCAGGAAAATATACGTTTCCATAGCCTTTTCTGCCCACGGTAAACCCTTTTACAAAGCATTTACCATCTTCATCAGGAGTTAACTCGTCTAAACTTGGTAAAGTATAGTATTCAGGCCTGGTGCAAATAATATTAGCTGGATGTTTTTGGGACGCGTCTCCTGCTCCTGGTTTGTTTCCCAAGTCTTCTTCGTCATCATCAGAAGGTGGTGGAGGAGACTCTCGGCCACTTTGATCGAGCAATTCCTCCTTACTAGTAGAGTCCACTAACTTAACATTTTGAGTTTCAACCGAATTATTCAAGAGACTGTCATTATTTATTGTGGTATCAAATGTTAATCTTACTGGATTAGACTTCACTGGGGTACTTTTACTATCCGAATAATGATTTTCATTATCTTCGCTAAGCAATATATCCAGAATATTTGAGGAATTTAACAAAGGACTCTTTTCAGAAGCCGGCTTTGGCTTCAACACCAATTTGCGAACATTAGTTTTCTGATAATCAGCCAAAGGTGACTTTACTTGATCGTTCGCCTTAGGAGGTGTGTCAAATAAACTGTTGCGCTTGCTCTTTAATGGTATCATTTTAAGTTTAGGGGGTTGAGTAAAATGCACCATTTTTGAGGTATCTAAAAGAGCTTTGAGCTGCTTCGGGTCGGTGGCTGAAATCGCAGCATCATTAGTTCTAAATTTCGGCTCTAAACCTGACAAATGAGGAGCATCTCCAAAAGGATCGCTAGTCAACAAAGCTAAATTGGTACGTGATTGATCGGGAGGTGCAAACAGTCTGAAAAATTTAGATTATTCCATATGGTATTTTTATGATTTAATATGAAGTACATACGGAGGATCTTTGACTTGACCAAAGGCATTATATTGGAATGTTGTAGAAGGATTGTTAAAAAGGGAGTTTGAAGTTGAAAATAGTCCTCCAGGTTTATTCTGATTTTGGTTTCCAAATAGTACTGCCGTTTGATTATTACCTAAGCCACCTACAAACTCAAACAAAGTTATATTTTACTAAATATGTTCACATTTTTACCAGAATTAAAAGTGTTTAGGCCAGTTAATGACGTTTGTCCAAACCCTGTCGCTGCAGGCTTTGAAAAGTTAGTTCCAAAAGCCGCATTATTTGTTCCAAACGTGTTGGTTGTTCCGAAACCTATAAAAAAACATTTTCCCATAAAACTGCAATATTAAAGATAATTAAGAATTACCAGTTCCAAAAGTATTCGTAGCTGGTTGGGTTTGTCCAAAGGCTGGAGTGGCTGGCTTACCAAAAGCATTTCCAAAGCCTGTATTATTCGTTCCAAAAGTGTTTGTTGTGCCGAAAGCTGGAAGACGTATATGTAAGTATTAGGAACTGCCGTGAGGTTACTCTCGTTTACCTGGAGTTGTACTTGTACCAGTTCCAAACAAAGGCTTTGAAGTAGTAGGAAACAAGCTAGCTTGGGTTGAAGCTGGAGTGTTAAACGAAAATCCAGTATTTTGTCCTGTGGCTCCAAATCCTGTTGTTGGTTGGGCAGGTTTACTAAATAAGCCTGTTCCAGTGTTCTAAGAAAATGTTATTATTAGCTAAGTTCGCGGATGAAATCCTGAACCGGTAAGCGTCATGCTGATTGGTCAAAGGCAGTTCTAGAACGGTTTCGAACTGTTTTTAACCAATCAGTACGATGCTTACCGGTTCAGGATTTCATCCGCGAACTTAGCTATTATTAGAGTATATTAATAAAATTTACATTACCTGATTATTGGAAAATAATCCAGTTCCAAAACCAGTATTAGGTTGAGACGTGTTATTGCCAAAAAGTAAAGGAAGACTTTTGGTTTGTCCCGCTCCAAAAGTAGGATTATTAGCAGTGCTTGTACCAAACGGATTCGCATTTTGAGGAGCCGTATTACCAAAACCGAAGCCTGTTGTTCCAGTGCCTGTTCCGAACGTTGTCGGTTTTCCAAAAGATGTATTATTTTGATTGGCATTCAGTCCGAAACCACCTTAAAACGACTGATTAAAAAATTTTTGTAAATTATTAATTGACTTACCAGAAGTATTTTGTCCGAAAGCGGACGTTTGTCCAAATGCCGGTTGTCCGAATGCAGATTTATTAGGATCCGTTTGGCCAAAAAGCGAAGGAGTAGTTGAGGTAGTAGCACCAAAAGGTGGAGCTCCAAATGCAGTTGGTTGATCTTAAACAACAAAAAATAAAAACTGATTGATTCTTTTCCAACCAAATATGTACTAGTTGTTTGTCCAAAGGCTGACGGTTGCCCAAAACTAGTTGCCTGTCCAAAAGCACTTTGTTTATTAGCATCTGGCTGCCCAAATAAAGATGGAGTTGCTGAAGTGGCAGTTCCGAAAGTGTTTACACCAAAACTGCCAGCTCCTTGTTGTGGTCCTTTCCTATTTGCTTGATAATCTTCAAATCTCAACTCTTCGAAAGACTTGTTTTCATATTCCTTCATGCACGTTATACTTTGATGTTTGGTACTGATTCCTTGAGCCGTACCATTTTTCATCATGGTATCACTACCAGTGGCAGCTACAAATTTAATCTGAGTGCCAGTTTGTTGGTTGCTACCAAAAGATGTTCCACCAAATAGGCCAGGGTTGGGTGTTGGATTGAATATACTTGATGCTTGTGGCTGAAAATTGTATATTTATTATTAAAGAAGCCAATTAATTCAAATGAGTTTTTTACCTGTTGAACTCCCAGAAAACTGTTATTTTGAGGAGTAGCTCCAAAACGAGAAAACGAAAATGTTGACGTATTACTAAACAAACCTCCTCCAGTTGTGGGGGCTTGGCCGAATAAACCGCTGGACCCTAAATTCGAATTAAATCTCAATAGATATTTAAGAACAAATGACAGGTACTTACCAAAAGAAGTACTCGGGGCTGCGGCCCCAAATGCAGGTTTGTTACCAAACATTTTGATCGTCTGGAAACAAGAACTTGAAAAATCGATACCCCTAGAACACTAAAATTATGTTTATTTATTTTATCTCTATGAACTGCTACGTATATTGATATAATTTAAGTAAAATTCTTTTAAATAAAACGACGATATAAAGCACATTATACGTAAATACAAATGACAACTATGACAGATACAATGTTTGCAACAGTTCTTACTACAGCTATGTTCGGTTATGTGTTCTGTTTACTCTCTTTTCACTTTTAAACCATTCGTTACACTTAAACACACTGTGAATAAAACACCAACTCCAACTCCGTACTGAATAACCGAACTTAGCTTATATATAAATTGATATCCCTAGGGTTATAACCAGATGTGACCAAAAATCCCTATATCTATCTACGTCGTACAACGCTATGCAAAACTGTATATAATTTGATAAAGGGGTATTAAGTTATAGAAATATAAAAATAAAGCGGTCAATGTATAGAGAGATTCATGTAAATGGAAAAGGCGTGTCAGTAAAAAAGACAGAGGAAAACTTAGATGTGTCCTTGTTTGATATGTGCTATTAAAATAAGACCCATATACGCTTATAATCTTTTTCTCATTTTGATGCGACCGATTTGTTGGTTTTTTGCCTGCTCTAAACTAGAGCCTCTAGTGTTATATTTTTATGCAGTAAGTTGTATATAAAATAAAGATGGCAGCATTGTTGTAGTGGTGCAATATTATAATGCTATGACTAATATTATTAGTTATAGCATCGTGGTAAAATATTATGTAACGGGTGTTTGAAAAAATTCCTTATCAATTACGAGATCGTATGTCGATTCTTACTACAAACTTCAAAGTAAAATGCCAAATATTTCAGTCTGTAATAAGAATCGACATACGATCTCTGTTTACAAATTGATCCAATGCCTAATTGATAAACCGAACACCCGTTATCAATAGCTTACACAATATTGCACCACGATGCTATGACTAATATTATTAGTCATAGATCATGATGCAATATGTTGCAATATGTTGAAATCGTGGTGCAATATGTTGCAATATGTTGAAATCATGGTGCAATATGTTGAAATCATGGTGCAATATTATGAAAGCTATATATAAATTTTATTTAGTTTTTTTTAAATGAAACTGCATAGGACCATTGATATATTTTAAGAGAGGCATATGTATTTGTAGTTTTATATGCCATTGGGAATTTTCGAACCTGCAGTAATTTTTAGTAATAGAATCATTGAGCATGCGCAATAAAAAATTCTTTCGAAAACCATATTTTCTTACAATTAGTTAAAATAGGTTTTTTCTTTATTTTTATTTATTTATTAGCAATATGGAAAGGCAAACTAAAATTAATTAAAACTGAAAAACTTAAAAAATGTGCTTTTCGATAGAAATTTTTTATTGCACATGTTCAATAGTTCTATTACTGAAAATTATTGCAAGTTCGAAAATATCTTTTTTTATCCATTGGAAAATAATTTAATGATATATTTTTCTACGCTCGCGAAAAACACTGAGGCACTAAACAACATCTATTAGATATTCTTTTATTTTAATTTTGCTTCAAATCTGAAATAAATTCTAAATGCTTAAAATGACTTAGAACCCATGCGAATGTTACATGATGTTATACAATGTATAACCACAATATACACAGTAGCGCAACTCCACCCAATTTTGTTGGTTTTTGTGAAGCAAATTTTTTAAAAATTGGGTGGAGTTGCGCTACTGTATATACTGTGGTATAACATACATATAACACGCCCATTTTTATTTCTATTCTGTCATTTCTTATTTAAAAACTAGGACGAGCGATTCAAATTTAAATTGTCAATAGTGTCACGTTTTGATTGGTCCATTTTTAGTGTATTTATACAGTAGAAATTCAACGTTTTACCCTAAATTAATGATCGCATTCAGCCCATCCAACAGTTGAATAAAACTCTATGCTGATTGGCTCAAAATGACATGTAACAGTTTTTGACCAATAAAAATAGCTCACCTGTTGAGTGGGACGAATACAACTATTGTTCACATATAATTAAGGCTCTCCTACGCTCAAGTACAGTATGTCACCTAAGAGCGTGACAACGAGTACTCTCATTGGATAATTTGTACACAAGTATTTTTTTTGCCGATCTAGGTGAATTCCTTGCCTTTTCTGCGATATGGAAAAAAGCATTTGTTTCTACGATTTAGTACTCTGGCCAGTTAAAGACATAAAAACAAGACATTAAATTGGTTTAAAACGTACAAATCGTAGAAAAAGCCTAAACATATCGTCACTTTGAAGTGACCATTTCAATCCTCCGATACAAATCTTGTCCAACATATTTCGGTTACAATTAAATTCAAACTTCGTAAAAACTGGCTCTGCAATTCAACTCAGCTCTGTCGACAAATTCGAAAAATTTGGAGATTTTTTCCGAAACACGTCCAAAATCTTATTGAAAATATGTCTCGGAGAAAACAGTCAATTATTGATGCTAGAGGAGACTGAACGTCTTATTAATGGAACTGTGGAAATGGTAAAGGGTTTCCTTAAAAAAGGTACAGCCTACGATTCATTTAATGAGAGTAATTTCCGTTACGCTCTTACGTAGCAAACTATATATTATACAATATATTGCACAAAATAATATTGTGCAGTATTATATTAAGTAAATTTGTTAAACGCCCAATTATATGTATTGCACAATATTATTTAATATACTATAATATACTTAATACATACAGTAGGAAACAAAATTGTCCCCCACCCCCTTTTACTTTTTAACGGATGGATTTTTCAAAATTCCAAAGGAGGCTTTAATTAAGAAAAAAATAATATCTTTCGTCCATTTTCTTTCGCCATTTTTTACCATTTTGCCGTGAGGCCAAAAGGGCCATTTTTTCAAATGAAACCATGGGTGGCACCTCAAATTGAAGGTCATTCAAAGCTGCATTTAGTCAAATAATTAGATTTTAAATTCATCGATTAATTTTTAAGAAAAAAATACAAATAACCAAAAATTAAAAAAGAAAAGTTTTTTTACAAAAACTATTAGGTTTTCTATACATGTTGTAAGGAACTTTTCGTTTAGTGATTTATGTATTCATTTAGTACCCTATACAGGGTGCTAGGGAAATCATTTGCATAAATTTAACCAACGATTAAGGAAATCATTTCCAAGAGAAAAGTTCCTTACAACATGAATTGAAAACCTAATATTTTTTGTAAATAAACACTTAATTTTAAGATTTTTGGTTATTTGCATTTTTTTCTCAAAAATTAATCCATAAATTTAAAATCTAATTGTACTACAAAATGAACTTTTGAAAGCCCTTTAAAATGATGTGTCACTTGACCCATAATCCCATTTAAAAAAAATGGCCCTTTTAGCCTCACGGCGAAACAATAAATATTTATGATGAAATAAAATGGTCAAAAGATAGTATTTTTAGTTTTATTGAAGGCCTCTTTTGGAATTTGAAAAAATCCATCTGTTAAAAAGTTAAAAGGGAGGGGGGGCAATTTTGGTCCGCACTGTATATTTAAATATTGCGTAATGTTGTCCCTATACGCAAAATACCATTATATTGTGCAATTAATTTCAAACAAGCACAATTTTTATTCTATACTTGTCCCATGTACACAATACAGGGTGCCCCATAACCTCCAAACAGTGGCTCCATAACACTGTTAGGGGGATCCCACGCATATGGGAAAAATCATAGAAAAAATCTTTTTGAAAAAATAGCCGATTTATAAATGTTAAAAAGTGAATTCTTTCTACGATTTATCCCATATTCAGGGGATCTCCCTAATAGTGTAGTAGAGCTACTGTTTAGAGATGATGGGACACTCTATCAGAACAATAATATTGGGCGGCATCAAATATTGTGCAATATACATAATTGAGCGTCTAAAGGAGCCTTTAATCCACATGTGTGTTTAATTTTCTCTCATTTTCTTAAACGATGGAAAAGTTTTAATATAGTATATTAAATTATTTACTATTGTATCTAAATATTTTTTTAACGAATCAAAAACAAGACAACCTTCAAACGTAAAAATCAAAGAAAACATAATAAAATGTCCCCAGGAAGAAATAGAAGTTCTAAAATTTTGTGCTTGTGCGTTTACATACAGGGTGTCCCGTTTTGTTTTGCGTCAAATTGAAATGAAAAAAAGTTCATATGAACATGGGTCTGAAAATGCTTCGTTTCAGAAATACAGGGTGTCAAATAATCCCTATCGATTTAAATGTAATTTAAACCTATCAAAGAATACCTTCCAAAAATGTGCATGCATCATGAGCTTTAGATACGTTTTTGTCGGAAACCGTTGCTCCTAGCAACTTCAATAAGGCATACCTTTTTTAAGCAGAAAAGCTAGGAGAATCGATTTTTCTAGTCGAAAATGGCATACAGGGTATCACAAAAAAATTGGAATGGTCTAAAGGGGTTGAAATTGTTGCCAGTGGCGCTTTCTAGAAAATACAATTAAATGGCCACAAATTTGAATTTGCCATCTCAAAAAACCCCCGTATATGAAATATAATGAAATTATTTAGAAGCAGTCGAAAGATATTGAAGAAAACGCGATTTATTTTTTCAACTTTGACACTCTGTATCTCGGAAACGAAGAATTTCCGGACCCATGTTCATATGAACTTTTTTGCTTAAAATGGTGAGTTCTATCACCCATTTCAATTTGACGGAAACAAAACGGGACACCCTGTATAATGAAAGTCACTTGGGAATATTGCACATTATGGTAAGCATAATTGTCTCTACTCTAAATCAGCATGTACATATAGGTAATTGTAATTTTTATAAATTTTAAATGTTTATCAAATCCCTATTTTTATTTTTTCATTCCTTATTTTATGTCTACGCTTATAATGCCGAGTCAGTCGACTTCATCATAGTTAAATGAACAAAAACTTCTACGAGTGACTTCATAACTTTATATTTGAAAAAATAATAAAAATATAAAGTATTAAAATTCTATATATTTTTATTATTTTTATTTTTATAAAAATAATTATTTTTATCATTAGATTATACAGTTGAAACGGTGAGTGATTAACCGTTCGTCATCACTTAAACGTCATCAATTTCATATGATTCAAATCGAAAATCTAGGGGAAAAAAGTTTGTAAATTTTGGTCGCGGCTATTGCCTTGCCTCCGGAGATTAATAATTGAAAATTTTGCTCTCTATCCTATGCTGTAGACTCTAAAGAGCCACCATTCCTCATTTCCTCTTCAAAATATTCAATTAAGCTGAGCTTGAGCACATATTGGTGCGCTTGACCAATATGTGACCAAGCAAAATGAAATTTCGATTTAAACGCACGACAGCTAAATCGCCTTTTTATCGTTGTCATCCGAATTTCAAATCCATCAGCAACTTTAAAAATAAAAAAATTAAAACTAAATCTATTTTTATAATTTTAAATAGCCAAATTATTATCTATGAATGGGTTAGTAATAAAACAAAATCAACTAGTTTTTAGTACGTTCATCAGAACATGAAAATATTATATTTTTTTTGCCTAATTAAATTTTTTCATGTTTTTAATTTGTTTATATATATATATATATAATAAATGGAATGGATTTATGGAAAACCGACTTTTTAGATATATCTAAAAGTTGAAAAAAAAATTGAGTAGCTCTTGCTACTCAATAGAGATTAATAGATGTCAAAGGTTGTCAAAAATGCAAAATAATAGGTATTTTCGAATCTGTGGTAATTTTTAGTAATTGAACCACTGAACATGCGCATTCATAAATGATCGTTTCTTTGGCAGGACATATTATGCTAAAAATTTAATTACCATCAAGTTCTCATCAAAAATTGTTCGCAAATGAAACCGAGGGCTGGCTATCAAATTTTTAACACAATATCGCGTGCCCAAAAACGAACATTTATGAATGCGCATGTTCAATTGTTCAATTACTAAAAATTACCACAGATTCTAAAATACCTATTACTATACCTATTATTTTGCATTTGTGATCACTATTGCCAGAATCTGTCAAAAAAGCGCTCAAAGACAAGGATGAGCATATGCAATTATAATTGCATATAATATAATTATCGATGTTGGAAAGAGAAAGACGATCGCCATCTGACCACCGTGTTTGTGACAGTCTATGACAACTGCTAACCTCTATTAAATAGCCATATAAAAAGCCGATATCGCATAATATTTTACGCAAATTGAAGTAAACAAAATGTCATTTTAATCGGTATATGCTTTTTTTTATTTTTCCCTTAAGTAAGTTGGGTTTTTATATCGCCTCTTCTGGTTTTTAACTGAGTTGTAGCTCCTGTCAAGCTACAGCACTATCGTTTGAGAAAAAGGGGAAAATGACATTTGACGATTTACATTATTCTCAGTCATCTGTAACATAACGGCAACACTGTTTTATTTACAATTCCAAATATTTTTTAAAGAAATTATTTCTTCTTATTTTTCACTATTCTCTTTCCAGAAAAATGGACAATGACAGTCCACTGGATGAGGGTTCATTAGACGAAGACAGTTCAGACTTTTTCATTAATTTTCCACCTGAAGTTCAAAAAGCTATAGACGAAGTGAGTTTTTTTTAGTTAATTGTTTTAAAAGTTTTAACTTTAAAAAAATGTAGATCCTCCCTAGAAGGGATTCCTTAGATGAGCCCGACTTTAATAGCATCGACTATATAAACACCCACTTTCCTACTGAACAGTCTTTGTCTAATATCGATGAGGTTGTCATAAAAATGGAAAACCAAATTAACACTATTGACAATGAAATTTCCACGGTAATTCGTAGTCAGATTGAAGGAAGCAAAGATGGAAGGTATATTTTTAAGCCATATTTATACTTTAACAAAGCCTTTTTTTACTCGGTGTTAAAGAGAAGCATTGGATGAGGCTCAAAAAGTTATAAAACAATTATTTATCCATATAAAGGACATTAAAGAGCGTGCAGAAAAGTCTGAGGAAATGGTTAGGGAAATAACAAGAGATATTAAACAGTTGGATTGTGACCAAAAGGAATTTAACACTGGTAAGATTAGTTAAATTAAGAAGAATGATTGAATGTATTCTATTTTAAGGCAATAACTACTTTAAATCATCTTCATATGCTTGTTGGAGGCGTTGATACTTTAAAAACGTTAACGAAAAAACGACTTTATGGAGAAATAGCCTTACCTCTTCAAGCAATCAGTGAGGTAATGACCCATTTTGAAAACTACTCCGATATTTCACAGATAAAGAATCTTAGCGATCAAGTGAAAACTATACACATTGAACTGGCTGAACAAATAACACAGGATTTTAAGGTGGAAGAATTTTTTCTTTAAATTGTGTTTCATAGTAATCTTTTAGGACGCTTTCCAAGGTTCAAGCAACAAGACTGTAATTCCTAACAAACAGTTGCAGCAAGCCTGCCTTGTAATATCAATTCTGGACCCAAAAGTGAAAAAGGAACTGTTAAAATGGTTTGTTAATTTACAACTTCAAGAATACAAACATCTATTCCAAGAAACTGAAGACACCGCATGGCTGGATAAAATTGATAAGAGATATGCTTGGATCAAAAGAAATTTGCTTGAGTTTGAAGATCGTTTAGGTAATATTTTTCCACAAAATTGGGAAGTATCTGAAAGAATAGCTGTGCAATTTTGCCATCAAACTCGAGAGGAACTATCAAAACTTATGGCTAAAAGAAAGAATGAAATTGATGTAAAATTGCTTTTGTATGCTATTCAAAAAACTACGGCTTTTGAAAATTTACTCTTCAAAAGGTTTACTGGAGTAACATTAAAAGAACATTTTGAAAAACCGGCAACAAGAAACGAACAAAATAGCCAAGAGACGAATCATGAAGAAGAATTTGATGCTTTTAGATCGCCTTTTAACGGCTTAATAGGACGTTGCTTTATACCTCACTTGGAAATTTACATAGAAAGCGTCGATAGAAATTTAGCAGATTTAATTGAAAGGTTTATCCAAGACGAAAAACATCATAGACCAACTGAGAGTACAGAAACTCAAGCTGCTATTTTACCATCATGTCCTGATCTTTTTGTCTTCTATAAGAAGAGTATGATACAATGCACTCAACTGGATCGGTAAGTTATTAGTTAAGAAAACGCAGACATATGTAAATAAGATGTGATTTTTCAGAGGACAATCCCTACTCAGTTTAACAAGAACATTTCAAAAGTACCTTCACGAATATGCAGAGAAACTATTGCAAAACAACCTACCAAAAATAGAAGGACAATCACTTGGGACGTCCGTGCAAAATTTCACCAAAGATTTGCAGAAAATTTCCACTTCAGGACTAATTCAAAATTTCTCATCATTGTTAAAGGAAGGCGAAGTTACTCGGTAAAAATTCAAGTGGTTCTAAATAATAACCCATCAGATCATATTTAGATTCACTAAAGAAGATCAATCAAAAATTTGCTGTATATTGACAACTGCCGAATATTGTTTGGAGACCACTCAACAGCTCCAAGACAAATTAAAAGAGAAAATTGAGCCTCAATTAACCGAACAGATAGATTTGAGCAAGGAACAAGATCAATTTCACAAGTAGGTTCGAATTAAAGAATACTTTAACACTACTTAAAAATGCAATTTTCAGGGTGATTTCCAACTGCATTCAACTATTAGTACAAGACCTAGAAAACGCTTGTGAACCTTCTCTAAACTCCATGTCAAAGGTTAGATTTGAAAAATTGCAAATAAATTATCTAATTTTAAATCTCAACAGATTCAATGGCAAAATATTGACGCTGTAGGCGATCAAAGCCCTTATATAACTTCAGTCACTACCCAGCTAAAAACCAATATCCCTATTATAAGAGACAATCTTGCTCAATCCAGGAAATACTTTACGCAATTTTGCATCAAATTCGCCAACAGTTTCATTCCGAAGTTTGTTCAAAACTTATACAAATGCAAACCTATTAACACTGAAGGTAAAAAGTGAAAGTAGTTCGAATTAAATTACAAATTATGCAAGTAATTTTTAGGTGCTGAACAACTGCTTCTGGATACTCATATGTTAAAAACAGTTCTATTGAATCTTCCATCAATATCCTCGCAAATAAACGTGGCTGCTCCAGCTACCTATTCAAAGGTCGTAATCAAAGGTATGACGAAAGCCGAAATGATTTTGAAAGTTGTCATGACCCCTATTGAACCTCCCAAAAATTTTGTTGATCAGTGCAAAAAATTATTGCCTGAATGTCAACTAACCGATTTATATAAGATTTTAGAAATGAAATCCATTAAGAGGCAAGAACAAGCCGTTGTTGTAGATATATTTAAGAGTCACAAGTGATTTTTAACTTAAAAAGTTTGTTTTTACTTAAAACATTATTTTTAAACTTTTTATTTGTTTATTCTTGCTTGTAAATTGTACCTATTAAAACACTCTTATCTAATATATCAGCAAAAGTCTTCTTAGTTAGATCACAGAGCTCTGCACTTTCTTCCGCTGAAATTTCCAAACCTGTACCTCGTTGACTATCAAAATGTCCTGCCAGTGAAGCTTGACTCTCACAAATTCTAGCCAATTGCATGAGCAAATTGACGATGTCGTTGGTTAAAGGTGGAAAAGCTTCACTGATACGAACCAAAGCTGGTAAAACTGGCTTGAATAGTTTAACTCTTTGAGAACTTGAAATTCCTAAAAAATACAAACTTAGGTATTGCAATCTGAAAAAATTTGAATGAACTAACCTCCTAGAAGTGCATATAATAAATTTATAGCTGTAACACAGAGGTTCAGGCTCTTAGGCAAAGCATATTGCAATGATAAATGCGAGAGCAATTGAATAGCGAAGATCTGTTTATTCAAGCTGGGTTGCTGCATAAGTTCTTGCAGGAAATCGAGACAAATATGCATAGATGGAACTCCTTTAACTACAACTTCAATCAATTCACTTGGATAACCCTACATAAAAGTATGCATTATTTTAATGTTGCTGTCAAGAAAACTAAAAACTGGAGGTCACACTTTGAGAAATTTGATATCTCAAAAAGTGACTTCTGATATAAAAGGTACCAAACAGACTCTTTAAACCAGAAATTTGATCTCTAGTCTTCTTGAATAATGGAAAAAGGGACAATACGTACTTGGAAATGTACTAGTTTGCAAAGCATAGTATCCGCAATAAACACTTGGTGAAGACAACAGCAGACTAACGAACGTACTTCTTGTAAAGCCCATTTTCGCCCGGGAATGGTCTTGTCTTCTTCTTTTTCTGTTAAAGTCTCTATTAACATTTGAACAGCAGCGCTTTCCTATAAAAGACACATTTCTATATTAATTTTTTTAAACCCAGTTTTAATGCCAAAACAAACACTTTTGTAGGGTTAAAGAAATAATTTTATTTAATTAGAACTTCCAGTACAAGCCTTAATATGTTTTAGAGTCTCAATGGGGGTGAAGAGGAAATCTTTAGAACATTTCTCGCAATGCCACTGTTTGGAATTCGCCTTGACAACTGTAGTTTTATCTTGAACTACTTCCTTTTTAACGTTTACAATTTGTTTTTCACAAAATTCTTCGTGTTGCAAAAATCTAAATAAACTCACTCCTGTTTGATTCTGTTTACAATGCTTACACTCGAAACCAGTTTCGAATGTTTGCATTTCTAAACTGTATGACCAATCATCCTCGTGTAAACTGTCAAAAAGTAGGTTTTCGGTAACATTAAAACCTCCTTTTGAATTCACTCGCATGGTATATTCATTATCAAATGGATTTTTATTTTTATCTTTAATACTTTGAAAGTTTTCACTAGAAAATGTGTATAAATCTTTTAGGTCTGCTGGTAGCAACCTTTTAACATTGTAAGGAACACTTGAATTCATGTAAGCAATTAAATCTTCAATAAAATAAAAAATTTCTTCCTTGTCTGCATCCGTAGACATGTATGCAGGATTATTTAATTTAAATTCCATCTTGGAAGTCCATTTTTTCCTTAACTTCAACGCTTTAAATAATAGGTTTTTGCCTACACCCAAATACGGTACGTCTAAAGCTAAAAAGTCATCAACAACGAATTTGGTTAAGGTGCTATTGGTGGCTATAGTTTTTCCAAACAAAAAGAGCGTCTGAATGCATGGCATCCTCATCGTATTGACCAAATATACTTTTTTCGTTTCTAGAATAGACTGATAGACTAAAACTTGATGTTTTTTGGAAATCGGTCTCTTGCTGAAGTATCCTGGTGGTGGAACTTCAATATCGTCATTAGACAGTTCCAATATCTCAGGATTTGTCGCGAATATACTCATGGGTCTTAGAAAAACATAATTTTTATTTTTAGTGTGATAGAGTTTTTCTAAAACCGTTTTGGATGAGTTGTGTTCATCTTCCACAGCGATTTGCGGGTAAAAACCACTCGTTATAATGATTTTCAGTAACATCAGATCCTTGAAACTATCTGCGGAAGTTTCATTAAGTAGTTTTTGAAGTCTCTGCAAAGTTTCATTCAATAAATCGAAACCTCCAAATTTAGAATTTGCTTACTTTGAAATCATTTGCAATCCGAAATTCAACATCACGTAAGTCAGTTTTACCACCGATTTTTTCAGCGTCTTCTCCAAAATTATACATTTCATATTTCAATTGTTTCCGATGTCTAGATTTCGATTCGTTCTTCAATTCGTATCTTAAGTGTTTTAAATGTTTTAATTCCCCATATCTAATTGCTCTTTCATTGCTTGATAACTCTGTAAAATTTTACATGAACTTCAGATAAATTTTGAAGAAAATGAAACGCACCCCGTTCGATTTTTTGCAATAAATTCGCTTCGCTTAAAATATCCCTAAACTGTTCTAGAAGTTTCGTAACTTCGTAAAACCTCTGTTCTTCCAAACATCGTTTTTTGCTCCAAATTCGCGAATTTTGTTGTTTATTTTTAGACCCTTGCACAGGTCCGGATAGTTGCTTAATTGTCAACCTACAAAATTCCAGTTTAACCATTTAAATAACTCTGACAGTTAAATTATACCATTCCTTGTAGTAACTCAAAAGAGTAATTGGATCGCCGTGATTTGAATCTAGTGGTTTTCGTAAATCTTGCGCTTCCGAATCTCGGTAAGCGTTTTGGGTAAGTGGACTTTGAATACTTAACAGTGACGCCAGTGCCAAGACTGAATTAACATTGCCGAACATTGTAGATATAATCAGCATCTTGCCAATGGATAAGTCCACTGGTAATTGACTTAGAGAATCTCCTAAAGCGGTCAAAGTCAAACAATCTCCTGAAAGACTTAGTGCTCCTAATGAAATAAAAAGTTTAATTCAAGAAATTGTATGTCTCTATCTGCCCAACCGGCAAATTTTAATTTTTCCAAGCTTTCTTCTATAGCTTTGCCACTTGGCTTTTCTAGAAAAGGAAAATTTTCAATGTCGCTAAGTCCCAAAGAAATCATGTGTAACAATAGAGAAGTCAATGGCACCAAATGTATTTCTGCAGGTGTGAATGATTCAAAGCTGTTAAAATCTTCCTCAGAATATAGTCTATAACATATTCCAGGGCCGGTACGCCCCGCCCGACCACTTCTTTGTTTTGCACTGTCTTGAGATATGTTCGATTCACTCAATTTGCTTACGCCCAAATTCGTATTGTACACCATTCGGTTGCACTTACCCGAATCGATAACGAACCTACAACGAACAGCTTTACTTATACATATTGAAAAAAGCCTAAGAAGTAAAAGAAGTTTTGGAAATGAAACCTTATTCCATCGATTGTAACCGAAGTTTCTGCAATGTTAGTTGAAATAATACATTTTCTCAATCCTTCCGCTGGATAATCGAACACTTTATCTTGATCTTCAAGCGACAAACTGCTATGTAAAGGCAAAACAATCCAGTTCTTTTTGAATTGACTGGAAACTTAACAAAATGGCATCGAATTCTGGCCCGATTTAATAAATTTTTACCTGTATTCGGTTACAGCATCTGCAAGAGTAGAAATTTCGGAATACCCATTCAGAAAAATGAGCACATCACCCTTTTGAGAGGGCAAATATTTTTCATCTATCATTTGAAGTATTTGCAAATAAGGAGTGCAATTGAATTTATCTCTCCTCCGTTCAAATGGATCTTTTACAACGGGTCTATAATGAATTTCAATAGGATAAAGCCTTCCAGGGACTTGGATCACTTGTACATTCTCATTTTGAAAATATTTCGTGAATAATTCAATATTTATTGTTGCAGACATGAGAATTAGTTTTAAATCTTTCCTTTTATACAACACACATTTCATGATACCTGGAAAAAATTATTTTACATGATTTAAACTTTCAAATCACGTATTCTGACCTATTAAAAAATCTCCATGTAAATGTCTTTCATGGACTTCATCTAAAATAATTACATCATAAGAGTTTAACGTTTCCTCTTCAGAAGCCTGTCTTAACAATAGCCCTTCGGTCATAAATATAACATTTGTATCACTTCGTTTCGATTTTTCAAATCTTATTTGATATCCAATAGTGCTTTTAAAATCACTCAATGTTTCGTAGGAAACTCGTTTGGCCAAAGAAATACATGCAATTCTTCTTGGTTGAGTGCAAACAATTTTCTTATAGCCTGCCTCCATAACGTATTGAGGCACTTGAGTTGATTTTCCGCACCCTAAAAGGAATTTTAAGAAAACTTTAACGAGAACTGTTTTAAAAATTTCTCTACCAGTATCTCCTGCTACAAGCAACACGCGATGGTCGTTAAGTTTTGTAATAATTTCTCGTTTGTATTGAGCAATTGGAAGATCACTTTGAGAGGTTCTGAGTTTTTTGAGCTTTGCAAATCTAGTTTTCTGTTGAAAATCTTGATAAATCTTAATGATCAACAAAAATTGACCAAAATTATCTTTGCTTATATAAATTCGTTCTCCAAATCGATCCAATACAGGTAATTTGTCATATAAAATCTTTACATGATTTTTAAATTCAAAATTAACCAAACAGTTTCGATCTAATGTAGGATCTTTGGGTTTCAGGGTTTGAATATTCAAATATTTCTCGTAAAAAATCCAAAATTCACTCAGCTGAGTTATATTGGCGTTTTCTTCCAAAAACCGAGTTAATTCTTGCTTGTAATCTTCAATTTTTCCTGTTCGTTTTGGTGAATTTGATCGAGATCGACGTCTTTTACGATCCGAACTTCTAGATCGTCTTCTCCGACGATATGATTTTGAATTATCACTTTTATTATGTCTACTTTCCATCACTAATTTTATTCACAAAGTTGGAACTGTTTACATTTTTTTGGCATTAAATTGAGGTTAGAATGCCATTTGACCGCTGTCAAATGGCAAAAAAATAAGTTACTGTGGTAAATTAAAAGAAGACGAAATGACAATTTCTCAAAACTACAGTGTTACCAAATAAAATTTCTGATATACCGACAAGCTTTACACTTTTTTTCCATTTATTTTAATAAATTTAAATTTACCTGTGCAGCAACTGTAGCTCGACACATTTCTTCCCTATCAGGTTCACTGACTACCTGTCCGTGCGCGTCCAATTTCGGATTAGCTTGTAAATGTTGCATCAACTGACTCCTGGACGAGGCCAGACTCGCTCGCAAAACTCTTAAAACTACTGCGTAAATGGGAGCACAACGAAAAACTCGCTCGTCGCAACGCATGATCTGCAATGGATCTTCAGCAACATCAATTTTAGTCATTAAATTGTAATCGTCCACAAGACTCTTCACTGTTAGTACCCACAAGCGTCTGGGTAATACAGTATTAAGACGCAGCCAAACGTCCTTGTACAGGTCCTGAATAAAGCGAGGAATGTTGTTACCAAGCACTTTCCTGAAATAAAAAAATAATAAGCGCCTTTATCACAAGAAAAGCGGATATTGATTTACCTTGCAAATTGTGCAAAACTTTCAGCAAATGGCCATATATCAATTGCTTCGATTTGAAGCATATTTTGCAAGAGATGTGCACATCTGCAATAAATAAACAGAAAAAGTCATAGTAAGATTTTCTATAGAAAATTCACAAACTTTGCAGGATTGGCGTCTATATCATTGAAGGCTTCTACCACCATATATTCACTAATTTCTACAGGCTTTTTCTCTGTTTCCATAGACATATCGTCTAGCCAATCCTCCACAAGAGTCAAATGAGGAAAATGAGTGGCCAAAAGCTTTAGTAAAGGACCAAACAATCCTTTAAACGTAAACCAATTAAGATAACATTTGAAAAAAGACTAGAGACTAACCTGAATAAGAGCTCTGATCTTTTTGAGCGTGATGTAGCAGGTATTTGATAGGAAGTTCAGACATGAACTCAGGGGTGTAGCGCTTAATTTTCCTGCCACTTGATGCAATTGCCTGTGCATTATTTAATCTGCAATCTTCGTAAAGCAGAAGATAATAAAGTAAAAGTAATTGAGGTGTTAAACTGGTATTATCCACAACCACGTCTTGATTTTCTGCATTTAAGTCAAATTCCATGGTAAATATTGACTGACGATTATCGAAATACTGTCCGAATATCGAACTTTGAAATACCCGTCTAATTTCGTTCTCACTCAAAGGCTTATTTGTTTGCTCCAAATTTTTGCCATGAGGTACCATAATACTATTCACGTAAACTTCCACTAACATAGGTAGAACTGGATGTAATGGGCTAACACTTGTACAAATCTGAATATAAATCCAGTTTTTTATATTAACGTTGTGCTTGGCAAAAGCTCTAGATTTTAACAATTGATGAATACAGTGAATTGGCAGGAAACCCGTCATGTTAGCGTTCAATCCTTGAGTTACAGGCACCTTTACTGCATGAGCAGTGACAACTTGTTCAGTGAAAATTTCTTGAGTAAACACCTGTTTCATGCGATTCATGTTGTTATGCCTTATGGCTATTTTCATGCCTAGAGTGGCACAAGTCAGTTCGCAAATGGCACTTAGTTGTTGGCTATGAAAATGGATTGCCATTAACAATAACATTTCCCCAAATGATGCGGCCACACCACTGGCTGATTCAAAATAGGCTTCTTCTCGGACAAGCCACTGAACCTAGAAACACGTAGATGAAATAAAGTTTAAATTATGATTTATATGTATACCCATTCAATGCTACGTCTTTCGTGTTCCTGCTGAGAAATCAAGGAAGGACAAGCAATTAGCATACATAAACCTATGGAGACGAATCGGACTCCTGCAGGAGTGGGATTGGGATGTGAAGTTAGAAGCTGCACGATTAAGTTTACTTCTTCTTCTTGAAATCTATAATTGATAGATTTATTAACAAAACATGAGTGATCAAAAATATCTACTTAATAGCCGCTATTCCTCTAAGGGCACAATAGAGTCTCAGTAAGGCGGAAGCCTGAACAACCATTTTATCAGGTATCTGTCCCTCGGGTGAGGAGTTATTTAACTTTCGCAATTTCTTCAGCAGTTCTTCCCTTAATTGCTGCAAGGCATTGCTTGATGCTTCACCCTTTCGCTTTTGCCCTGTACGTATAAACAAGGCAATCCAATTTCTTATCGTTTGATCATTTCCTAATAATAGGCCGCTAATGAAAGCAACCATGTCACCTTCTTCATTGGATTCCAAGTTCAATGATAATATAATAGCCAACGCGGGCATTCGACATAATTCTACACATTTTGATCGAATTGTAAGTGACTGAGTAGGGTTCATTTTGCACAACAGTCCTATTACAGATGCTCTTATAGTGCTTGAAATTGTTTCTTCTTGTTTTTCACCACTTTGAATCAAATAAGTGCACACTTAAAGTGAAAGTAAAAGTTAAAACAAACTATTAGTCAAATATCGTCAATTATATTACCTTCCTTAAAACAATCAGGAAAATTTGCTATAACGCGACAAATAATTTCAGGTCCATTATGAACATGCAGCAAAGTTTCAATCACAGTGACTATGTTCAAAGTTGTTGGTAATTCCGCTAAGGCTATGCATATGATATCAGATAATTCCTCAGCAAAAATGTCATTATCAAACAGTTCTGATTGTTTAATATAGGTTTCTTGATCCACCGGCTCCGTACTTTCTTGAATTTGAGATTGAATATACAGCAACTCACCTATTTAATTATTTTACTCAGTTGTACTTAATTCATGTAAATTTTAATATATTAATTACCCAAAAGCAAAGACAATCTTCTAGTCATATCACTCCGTTCATATTCCAATGCCATACTAGTATTAGACAAGTTTCCCATTAAAATCGAGTCATTTTGATTGAGATTTCCTTTTTGCCTGAGTTGCTGCTCCCTTTTAACATCAATGTCTAACTTATGAAAGTCGATACTAAGCAAAGCAACAATCGAATTGACCAACTCCATTCCACTAATTATTGTTAATATGTTAACTTTCATATCAGTACACTTTTTCGAAGCATCTGGTGGCCGAATGAGTCCCATTCGCACAAGACAAGGTAAAACCGGTCTGATTTCCGATTCTGAACATTTGGCCAGTTTTTCCATGTCTATATTTTGAACAGCGGTAAATACGCAAGGACTTACTCCTCTTTTAAAACTCAACATTTTCTTTTTCATTCAATTTTGAATCGTTTAAACTATTATTTAGTATTTACGTTTTATCACATAACCTCATTCTTCTTTATAGGTTCTACTTACAACATAGTCATTTTGATATATTTTTTATACTTTGTGTCTACTTTGAATTAGTTAAACACGTTTGTAGGGATTTTCGTACTTAGGCCAAAAAGCACACCATCATTATAATTTTAGAATAAAACTGTCATTCCTATTTCAATTTAACAACTCATTTCTGTCCGAAGAATAATTTTAATTTTTTTTAGCTCCTAGATCTAGAAGATATAAAAATATGTATATTTTCTTCTTCCGTCATTGCGATGGCCTCCTGCATCAAGCAAATATAAAGTATGTATAGTTCAATTGATCGGCCACCATCAACAACTTTAGAGAATACAAAAAGAAGAAGGTTAAGCGGGAGAAAATGACCGTTAATGAGAAATTCGTTAAAACAAAAGTTCTCGAGTCGTGTAACAGTTTGATCGTCTGACAATCAAACTTAATCTTATTCTATACATTTCATTTTTTTTTTATTACTTAATTACACGTTCCTACATATTATGAGCTAATTTCTACACCATAATTGTAATGTGAAAATTAGCCCTTAAAAGGGCATTTTCATATGACGGATCATCATTGACGGTTAATAAATAAATTAGGGATGTTGTGATACTTTAAAAGTATCGAATCGATCGTAACGAATTTAAAAGTATACATGCTCTATATATCGATACATTTTGGATTAATAACGAACAATTAGGAGAAAAACAATGGACGAGCAAGAGAAAACCCATTTTTTAAATACTCACCATCTATAATACTGAACGTCGTGCCTACATTATTACATATCGATATCCGAATATATCGTAACGTATCGAACATCCTTAAAGCAAATTGTCTGTGAAATTGTTGGAATGTTTTTAAGGTTGGTTTGCACCACTTTTTTAAAGCTTTGAAACCAAATGTATTGTTAAAATTATCTATTTTCAGTTTCCATTAATACATTATTATGGCCAGTTACGATTTTCCTGTGCTAAGGAACATTACAAATGGTGAACACGAAATAAAAATAACTAAAAGCCCCGTAAGAAATAATATTTTATAGCCACTATACATACGAATTTTTAACATCTTCGTTTTTATTAATGCAGTATCATATTGGACGATACATGGGTGCAGACTATGTGATAAAAGATAAATTTATATCCCGAAGACAGTGTACTATAAAATATACCGAAAATGGATGGATTTTACAGGATTGTGTACATATGTTTAATTATTACAATTTTGATTTTTCTTAAATCTTACATCTTTGTAGAGCACAAATGGCACAAAAGTTAACGAAGAGATTTACAAACAAAGTTCTAGTCCCCCACTGAAGAACTATGACAAAATATCGTTTGACAATACCTATCATATATTTAGATTTTTGTTGAATGCTCCAAAAGATTCTTCACCTTCACCAGAAAGCAATTTTGATGATAATAATATTAGCGATGAAGTTCTCAATGATTTAGTTGATGTCCTAGAATTTTGTCCGAATATTTCTAGTGAAAATGACTGTGAAATTCTTGTTGTACCAGAAAAAGATTCAGACGACTATCTGTTGGTTCGATTTTTGCAAGATTCTCAAACAGTAAATTCAATCTCACCTACAGATAATAATAAAGAAGCCAATACGGTTGCAGTAGCTTCAATAGGAAATAAGATAGATCCAACATGTGTAATAGACTTGACGAGTTCTCCAGATTGTTCTACTGAAATATCCAAGATAAAGTCAGAACAAACAATAAGTCTAATGAAAAGTAAAAGGTGTCATTCACCAGTATCAAGTACCACTGAAGAACGTGCTAATAGGAAACTCTGCATTGAAAAGGTAGTTATAATTTTATTCAAATAGTATATTTCTAATTTGCAATTAGTGTTAGCACAGTACTATTTTGTAAATCGAAAATCTAGCATTATGGTAGGTCCAAAAACGTATTTTTTTAATCCAAAGGAAATTATGATTTCTTCCCAGTTCTTCCTATATACACTGTAAAATTTGTTATTTTAATTTAATTTGATCATACAAATATAGGGAGAGTAAAGACTATTGAATAAATTCAACATTAAGGCAAATATTAGTTTTCTGATAAATTTTAAAAACACGTTAGTTTTTATATTCATTTCTTTTTTTTCTAAAATCGAATGCAAATAAACAGGGTAAACTAAGTAAGTGTGATGACGTGATATTATAATACTAATGAATTACAAAATAGAATTTTTGCATAGCGAAACATAACAAAATAATGACCCTACAGCATTTTTTATTTGAAGTGTTTTTTTATAAGAGTCCCCGATCGGAACCGTGACATATAAAATTATTGACCCAGAACAAAAACTGAATTTTTTTTCTACTATACACAATGTCTAAGGATGAAGTAGACAGAAGGGGATAAATAGACCTAAAATTTAAAAATAGTAGTATAAAAAAAAATATGTGTGACAAAAATACGATTTTCCTGTAGTCGGCTACAAATATCGCTCCGATCAAGATATTTTTTTTTTACTAAAAAAATAAAGGAATCAAACAGGCAAATTATGAAGCTAAATTTGACAGCATTGTAAAATGTGACAATTTAGTGAAATATTTAATTCGTACACACCTCGTGTATCAATATATTGGTAGTGACTTAAATAAGAAATAAGTTAGTATTAGATATGAGGTGTCTAGTTTCAAAACTCACATTCTCCATTATTAGCTTTTTTGGTAAACTGGAAAAAACTTCCAACCACCAAATGTTTTAAGACTTATTAGTTTGAAACCAGTTACATAAAATACCGGAAAAAGTAGGATTTCACTAGTGTGTGATGTATTAAGATGGGATTATTTGTTTACACCTAAAATATTATCTTTGTTTGGTGAATGTCATTTTTCGAAAAAATTGGAGAAGGTGAGTTCTGAAACTAGGCACCTCATATATTAATTGAGGGGTCTAGAATAAAAGGGGGATAAGTGCAATTATTAATTTTGAAATATTTGCATCTAAAGTTAGATGAATAACAAAAAGTTGCCAAGAAAGCTGTATTTTTTCGTCATCTTTATCACGCCGAAAGCCTGAAAATCATTTGGATCTATTTTATACCAAACAGACATGAACTTAATTTAGTCCAATATGCTCTTAACTAACATTAAGTAA
>JABRWK010000011.1:76245-108583 GCA_013372445.1 Hypothenemus hampei | reverse complement strand
TGAAAAAAAAAAGCATCAAAATCTGACCAGTGGATGGCGAAAAAATTAATTTTTCATTTTAGCAATTTTTTTGGTGGGCCGTTTTTTTTGCACGCAAGTTTAGATTATGATAAACAAAAGCATTCACCGTCACTTCAAATTGCAATTTTAATAAGGTGGCCTTATACAGTGAAACGGGAATTTTTGTTCTGAATTTTTCTGTCTTTAGAATATAATTGACAACGGTTGAAAAAACGTATAACTTATACGTTTTTATATGTGCTCTTTCACGTGGCATTAGTGGTTTTTCAAAAAAGTTTATATAAGTTATAGAAATTGAAAAATTCGAGGTGGCCTTATAACTGTGAAACGCAGTGTATTTACATTCCCACTTTAATATTAAATGCTTTACATACGTAAGAATTTATCGTACTACACATTAGACTTATAACCATTTATTCGAACAACTAGACACATACTGCAAATTATCTAATTTGACTAACGATTTCTCGTTATTACAATTTCAACTGATGTCGTACTGCAAGCAGTACGATAATTCGCTACCTATGTAGAACTTTTAACTGTTTGGACACAATCCTCTGGTTAAATTTTTTATTATTTACAGTAACTGTACATACAACAATCTCTTCATCTTCTTATGCTATAACTATTAATTCAAGTACTTCGACCTTAGATTCTAGCAATGAATCATCGGACAGTGAATCTTGGGTACCCAGGCCTTATTATGGTGGCTACGGACGGTAATTGTTTAAAAAATACCTAAATTTTATATATAATAATTTTTCTCTTTCAGTTGCTATTTATGTGAAGGAGAAGGACATTGGGCTAATGGATGCCCATTTAAATAATTTCTTCTTTTTTTTTCATTAAGAATGTGTTAAATTCGAAATAAAAATGAATTTAAAACAGACCATTTATTTGGAAATATCACATAATTTTATCAGATACGAAAAAAGGAAAACTAGAAGCCGATAACTGGATATTTATCCAAAATTTTTTTGATAGTTGAGGGAAACATGGCACAAAACTTAAATCTGTCTCCCATTTTCGACTCGTTAGTAAGAAAATCATAACAGTGCTTCAAATTTTCGATTTGTTTTTCATCTTTCATATTCTCCACTAAAGCCTTGACTCTATATTCTATACCAATTCGAAGCAAGAAAGATCGTTGTATAATTGGTCCTAAACATATTATATTTCCATTCTTAGTGGCAATCTAAAATTCATCACTAGTTCTAACTCGTGTTTGAAAAAATTCTTATTTTTAAAATCACCTCTTTAATTACATTGAAATCAACATCAGCAGTTAAATCAGCTGTGCCAGGTTTTAAAAGAGGGTCGACTTGTTTGTGCTTTTTAAAAGCCCGAAATGTATCGGTGCCACTTCCATTGTGTCCATAATCACATATCAGCCCTATTCCACCATGTGAAACAATCCTTTTGCAAATTTGTTCATAAATTAACATAGCTTCCGGAGAAATCTCCACGTGATCCCGAGTTTCTGTAGGCTTCAATAACGTTTTAAGCATTGGAGTATCTTGACGAGCTAAAACATATCTAAACATTTTGGCATTTAACCATCATCTATTTTGGTGTTAATTTTAAATTTCACCTAAAACTAATTTCTTCTGAAGATTTGCTATCTTCAATATCGATAAGAACTTCTTTATATCCAGCATAAGTTTTATGAAATTTGTGAATTGGCAAGGCGTCAAAAAATTCATGAGCTAATATTAAGGAGAACCCTTGAGGAACGTCTTGTAATTGCCTATACCAATACACAGGAATACCGTGATGAGCTATTCCTTCTCTGTAATATAAATTTTTCGGGTTCTTTGTTAAATTGTTCTGCATACACAGAGTCTTGGCTTGAACCTCACTCAATACTGGACTAATTTCAACTAAATGTAAACTGGATTTATGCAAAGCCTATAAATTCCTATGCTTTTCAAGGTGATTCTACTTAAAAGTAGTGTTACCTTAAAGTGAGTGAATACTTTTAGGATATCAGAACTTAACGTCCCTCGTCCAGGTCCCAATTCAATAATTTGTAGAGGTTTTGGGGATCCCATTTTGTGCCATTCGTTTAATAACCAAACAGCTATCATTTCTCCGAATATCTATAAGGTGATGATTACACTTGGCATTATCTTAGGATAAATTTTACTTACTTGTGATATTTCAGGGGATGTGATGAAGTCACCTTGTTCACCAAACATGTCTTTTGACATGTAATAACCCCTGGTTGGGTTCTGTAATACATCTTTCATGTAATCAGCTACTGTAATGGGACCTTTAACTTTAATTTTATTGTACAAGTATTTTGACAAGAAATTTTCATCTTTTTCAATTTTTCTCTTCACAGTGTAATAAGTCCTTAGGTAAACTAATGGTACTAATGAAGAACGGACTAAAGGTCTAATTAATTTCTGTAACCCGGTAGTTTTGTTTATTAAACTAGACATTTTCAAGAAAATTTTGGACAAAATTACAAATTTTTAAACTAAAATTAGTGACATTATTAAACTTCAAATGACGGTATTTAACTGACAATCTAGAAGGACAGTTATCTATAGCAGCTTAAATGTTTAAAAATACTATGACTCCATGATACAATGTTTTCTATTAAAATAATATAATTTTTGAACAACAAAGTTTAAATTTAGTCCAGAATTAAGGTTAGGTTAATCATAATAAATGCGAAGATAGCAACTAGGGATGCTCAACTGATGTAATAATCGATTATTTTGTTGAGTAGTCGTTAAATAACCGGAATAATAAGAAGGGAACTTTGTTTGACTTTTAACAAAAAATAACGCAATTTCAATCAAAACCAGTTAAAACACAGGGTGTCCCATAATTATTTGCACTTTTTAGAAATCAATAACAATAAACCGAACAAAAAAGTTCTTTGAAAGAACTAAATTTCATTCAAATAATAAAAGAAACTGAGAAAAATTATTGTTTAAAAATTATATTATTTAAATATATGCCATTCCGTCCATAACATTCATCAAATCTGGCACCAAAATTTCAAAAAATCTTTTCACATAAATATTTGCCTTAAGTTAGATTACAATACATTATTTAGATAAATTCCTCTTTTTAAATATCTCTAGACGGATATCTCAAATGCAGAGTTTATTTGAATAAAAAGAAATCACCTGGTATAATTTCTTGGCCGCGGAGTGACAATATCACATTTTGGCAGGTTTCCTTGTCCATGTATTTAAGTGTTCTTGTTGTACCCAAGATATTATTGCAATTGTGTTTAACGAAATTAATTTAAAGTATACGTATATTTTTCTGAAGTGACAGTAAAAGAACTGTCTTGCGCTTTTTCAAAAAAATACAACCCAATGTTGCCTTTTGACCATATAGCCCCACAAAATGTGACTTTAGAAGAATGGAGGGGGTCTTTGATGATTCCCTTTTGTTTTTTTCTGGTCCAGAAGCTAAATTTTTTAAAAATTATTTTTATAAAATATTTTTACATAGAACGCTGTTTTTCCTTAAAGGGATCTGTGGTAACTAAATTTCTTTGACAAACTACTGAATGTTATCGATAGCACGCCCATCTTTCTTTCCATTTCAGCACAGGAGCGATTTTAAAAATGCAAACTATACTCTGTTTAAGACTACATCGTAACAGTGAGTTTACCTATGGAGACATGTCTTAAAGTAGGACAAAGGTCGTCCCGATAATGACAGTTACCCACCTTAGCGATTGGCCAGAGATCAAGTAATGTCGCGTATGAGCGGTTTCATATTGTTAGGAACAATTCTTAAACCGACTATTGAGTTTACTTGGTTTTTTATCAGCTGAAACTCATGTTTATCCTGTTCATCACTAATAGCAATAAATACACGATTACTATAATTTGGCAACATCGTTATGAGTCCTCTTTAAGAAATTAAAGTACAAATTAAGTTTTTGTTCTTGACTTCAGACTAGAAGATATAGAACTCTAGCAATCATGAAAGAAAAGACTTCTTAAATAAAAAATAAATATATAATTTCTCAAGTACGATTCCGTAAACTAAATCCTGTTCCACTGAATGGCTTGAATTCGTCATTTTCTTCTGTTCCATTATTTTTTGGTTTAATTGTTGTCCGAATAAACTTTAACGTTCCAATTTCATAATCATAGTCTGGAATTCCTCTTACATATACTGGCTTGTGTGTGGTTTGATCTGCATTGATTTATTATTGATATTTTACAGCATTTATTAAAATTTGATATATATTTTACCAGTTGACGAAGAATCTTTTCGCTTTTTACCATCTAGTCGATTTCCAGTTCCTTTAAATGCTATAAAACCTGAAGGTTCTAGCATAAACTCAGCCGGATCAACTGCCATTTCCTCTTCCTTTTTTTTAATAGGTTCAGGCTCTAAAAAAAAATTGAAAGGAAATATTTATAGTAAACGAAATATTATTTTTTACAATTCAATAATTTATTTTGTTTAATACCTTTATATCCTACTGGAGCTGCAAATTCAACATTCATATCGCATTCAATGATGCTTATAGCATCTCCTGGCCGAGTTTCCAACACCATGAGCTCGTAGACTTTTTGATTGTATTGGACGGCTATAATGTCACCTAAATAAAAAAGGCATTAACTTATAAGACGACTTTAAAACCCAAAACTACCTTTTGTGAGGCAAGCAAAAGACCGAAGACAATTTTCTAAAACGGCTGTGGGATTTGTTATGTCAAGAAAATCAGATGAAAGAGGTTGGAATCTTGAAAATGTTCCTACTGGTAAAGAAACACTCTCCATTTGAACCATATCACCTTCTTCTAAAGCCATATTATGCATCATCTAAATTAATAAGCATTATATTAAAACCTAGTTATTATTAATAAGGAGCAGCTCACCCAAAGTGGTAAATAGACTTTGCCTTCATCGGCAACAAATTCCAATACACCACAATGCGTTTCTCTTCTTGATGTTCTATTTGTCAGCTTGAAAAGCATGGGATAGTTGATATTCAATCGCGTTAATTGCTCTAAGGCGCTTGGAGGCATAATAACTGTTAAAAATCCAATAATAATATGAAAATGTCTAATTTTTCCTTATTATTACTTTTTCCTCCTCTTTCAACATCTTGCCTCTCATTCCCTGGAAGCATGGCCACTGAATAGCATTGGTAAGTAACGTTGAATGGACGTGGAATGTCGGGAAACATGTTGAAACCAAACTGAAACTAATGTTTTTATTATATTAAAGTTCAATTTTTTATAAACAATTGAACCAAAATCATCAATTTTACAGTTTAACATAGAGCTCTAAAACGTACTCACCATGATAGATCTTTCTTCTATATTTTTAATTAAGAAATAATTTTACAAATCTTTAATTAAGATTAAACTGTATAATTGTTTTGAAAATAGTCAATGTTATGTATAGTCATTCCAATAAACATATGATTTTTGTTTGACAATTTTGACTCGACATACGGCGAATGTCAAAATAACAGTTGGACAGAAATATCAAAAACCCAAAAGCCCTAATTATTTAACAGAAGAAGACAATATTATTAGTTGAAAACACATGAAAACATAATTATAAAGCTGTATTTTAAAAATATAAATAAATATTGTAGGAGTATAATGATAAATATTTCTATATTTATATCAGTTTGTTTACAATAATTTGAACTTCCGAATTGTTTACAAATTTGACAAGTTGCCGCCCAAACGTCAAATAATAAATTAAATTTTCACTCTAAAATTAGATTATTTATAATTAGATGATCCAGAAATTTCGAGAAACCCGTTTAGAGTTCCTTGGGGAAACCATATAAATAAATGCCGTTTGGTTCGCGTGCCAGAAATTATAAAATAAAACTAGTGACAAGTAATCTAACCTAAAAAGTGTACAGTGTGTGAATTTAATCGCAAAAATAATGGATATAATTGAGTGCGAAAAGTATAAGGAGCAAGGAAACGAGGCTTTTAAAAAGGAAAAATGGAATGAAGCAGTTCAGCATTATACAAAAGCTATTAACAGTGTAAAAGGAGAACCTAAAGAACTGGCTGTTTACTATAAGAATCGGGCAGCTGCTCATCTGAAACTTGAAAACTTTGAAAGTGCCTTGCAGGACTGTGATAAGAGCTTAGAAATATGTCCGAATGATCCTAAAGCGTTATTTAGACGTTGTCAAGCCCTAGAATTCCTTCAAAGGTAAAATAATCAGTTTTTTTTATAAATATCTACTTGTTACTTATTACAATTTATTTAGGTTTGAGGAAGCTTATAGAGACGCCTCTCAAATATTTAAAGATGATCCTACAAACAAAGCTATACAGCCCTATTTGCAAAGACTTCACCGGATTGTAGAAGAAAGAGCACGACAAAACGCCCAAACAAATACAAAATTGGAAAGTATGCTTAAACTCGTGATGGATCCTAGTATTGATAAAGAGAAGCGAGAAACTGCCATGAATAACTTGTTAGTATTAGCTAAGGAGAATGCTGGCAGTGAAGTGATGATACATAAAAGTGTTGTGGTACAAAAGCTTAGAAATCTACTTAAAATTGAGAAAAACCCTATACTTTATGTAAACAGTATAAGGGTAATTGGAGAATTGTGTAAACACTCTGAGAAAAAAACATTAGCTGTTTTAAAGGAGGTTGGAATACCATGGTTTTTAGAGATTTTAGACTCAAATAGTGAAGAAGTAGTAAACGCCGCTCAGTATTGCCTTCAATGCATTCTAAATACCTTATCAGGCATGGAAAATAAAGTGGATAGTAAGCCAAAACCGGAAATGGTTGAAAGAAATAAATCAACTATAGACACTTTCCTAATGTGTCTTACAATGTCCATTAACAACCAAGCAATTAGTGGCCTAGCGCGAGACGCTATTATCGAACTTTTAACCAGAAATATCCATTATACAGGGTTCGCCTGGGCAGACCAATTAGTAGAAAACGGAGGTGTCAAAAAGCTACTCGATTGTGCTAGTGAACTCCAAGAATATCATTACGAGAGCGCTATGAACATTACACCATCGACCAGGACTATTGCGGCAGTATGTTTGTCAAGAGTATATGAGAATATGTATTATGATAAGGCCAGGGAAAACTTTTTAGAAAAAATTCAGGAATTTATCAAGGAAAAGTTATTAACTCCTGATATCGAGAGTAAAGTGCGTGTAACTGTTGCAATAACAGAACTTCTGAGAGGACCTTTGGATCTTGGTAACACTATTATTGCAAAAGAAGGAATACTAGAAATGATACTTGTTATGGCGAATACTGAAGATGATGAATTGCAACAGAAAGTTGCCTGCGAATGTTTAATAGCAGCTGCCAGTAAAGCAGACAAAGCTAGAAGTATTCTAACTCAAGGAGCAGATATTCTTAAGAAACTTTATAAATCGAAAAACGACCATATAAAAATTCGAGCTCTGGTCGGATTGTGCAAATTAGGCAGTTATGGAGGTAATGATGCCACAATAAAGCCTTTTGCTGAAGGTTCAATGCTGAAATTAGCTGAAGCCTGTAGAAGATTCTTACTACACCCTGACAAAGATGCTGACATAAGGAAATGGGCAGCTGAAGGACTGTCATATCTCACTTTGGACGCTGAAGTTAAAGAGAAACTGATTGAAGATAAAGCGGCCTTAAGAGCCTTAGTTGAACTGGCTAAAAGTGGCGATCAGAGTGTGGTTTTTGGTGTCGTAACTACATTAATGAATTTGTGTAACGCCTATGAAAAACAAGAAGTCATCCCTGAAATGGTTGAACTTGCCAAATTTGCCAAGCAGCATATACCTGAAGAGCACGAGTTGGATGACCCAGACTTTGTTACTAGAAGAATTATAGCTCTTGGAAAAGAAAACATAACCACCGCCTTAGTAGCTTTGTCTAAAACTGAAAGTCCTAACTCAAGAGAACTGATTGCTAGAGTATTTAATGCTCTCGCATCAGAACACGAACTACGAGGCATCATTGTGCAACAGGGAGGCGTGAAGGTATTGATTAAACTTGCTTTAGATGGTACCGAAAAAGGAAAACGCCAAGCAGCTCAAGCATTAGCTAGAATCGGAATAACTATGGACCCGGAAGTTGCATTTCCAGGACAACGGGCATTGGAATGCATCCGCCCTTTACTTGCTCTATTGCATCAGGACTGTAGTGGTTTAGAGAATTTTGAAGCATTGATGGCGCTATGTAATATTGCTCAAATCAACGAGACCGCCAGGCAAAAGATAGTAAAAGAAGGAGGCTTCTTTCAAATTGAACATTACATGTACGAAGATCACGAATACATCTCCAGAGCAGCAGTACAATGCATGTGCAACTTAGTGCAAAGTGCGGACGTTGTTCAAAAATTCTTTGAAACTGAAAATGATCGAATAAAGTATGTGGTTTCTTTATGTTTGGATGAGGATCAAGATACTTCTATGGCAGCCAGTGGAATGCTAGCAGTCTTAACAGGGTACAGTAAAAAGTGTTGTGAAAAAGTATTCGATTCAAAACACTGGCTCGAAGCCCTCCAGTGCTTGTTAGCTAGTAAACTTGCCAGTATGCAGTACAGAGGAGTTTGTATTGTGGCCAATATAGTGTCAGCCAGTAGGGAATTGGCCGACAAACTTATCGACAGTAATGTACTTGAAATTTTGATGGCTTTAAAATTGCTTCCTGATGAAGAAGGGGCCAGAAAAAAGATTAATGAGGTAATTGAAGACGTTTTAAAAACTTGTGAAAGCTATGGTATTATTAAGAAGCCTGAACACGAATAATAAAGATAAAAATTGTTATTTCTTTAGGTTTTTTTTATACCTACCTACTTAAATTTAACTAAAATATTTTTTTTTTATTTTTATTTTACTTACCCCAACATCCCTACGAATATACGATCTACGTGGTCCAGATCCGCTCATTTTAAAATATAATTCTAAAATAGATTTTCTAATTTTAACGCATTAACGTCTAACGTTACATATATCTACACTTGTCTTCTTCTTTCACAATTGCAATGACTAGAGATGGGTAACAAACATATATGTTTTTGAACGCTTGATGTCACTGTCAAAATATCGATTTTAAAAATTTGAAATATAAAATATTTCGCATCATTGTTTTAGAACGTTTCTGATATTTTCCATTTATATGAGATTCTTTCAAGATACGAAGAAAATTCCAAGTAATTTGTTTATTTAATTGTTATTTATTATCTCTTAATGAGGAAAAATCGATTGAATTTTGATGGTACTATACATTTACCTGAAACCCTTATTTTTAAGACCTGGCTTTTGAATGAAATTAAATTTAAAAAAATAAAAATAATATTTTAAAACAATTATTTTGGTTGGTAGTGATACTGTACTGTGTTTTTTTGCTCATTAGGCATAAAAAAATCGATTTTTTATTTATGGCAAAAAAGATCCTGTTGAAGTTGTGAGTTAAAAAAAATCACTTCATTCATGAAAAAAAATTATGAACCTGAAGTTCTTGGAACGCCTATACTAAACCGTGACTTAAGGTGCTCATCTCTAGCTGGGTTCGGTTATTCGGCACGGTACAGGAGTGGAGTTGGAGTGGAGTATTGATCAGCTGATTTAAGTGTTAATAGAGTAAATTTATCCGAACGCAAATGGAGTGTAATTATGTCACTTGTCAATTGTCAGTGAATTTAAAAACAAGGTTATAATTTGTTATTATTATTATTTTTGGTATAAACTACACCGTATGTTCTATTATTAATTACATCCATTATATTATTTAATATTAAAACAAAAACAGTCTTAAGATTTTTATCAGGTTAAGAACACTTCTTTAAATTTGACAGTTGATATTCTAATGCGCATGCTGACTCCATCAATCGCATTGAAATTGATAGGGTATTAGGAGTTAACTCCATTCACTCCGAACACGAATAAACGAACGGCAAATGACGTGACTCTTTTTACTCCATCGGCAATAAACGAACGGTTTTGGAGTGAAAAGAGAAAAAAGAGTAACCCGAACACAATAACCGAACTTAGCTTCTATAACGAATAAATTAGGGAAACATTGGGTGCATTCATCCCACACAACAGTTGAGTAAAATGCCATGCTCATTGGCTCAAAATGATCATGTGACGGCTTTTAACCAATAAACGTGGCATTTTACTCAACTGTTGTGTGGGATGAATGCACCCATTTTCAAGTGACATAGCATGTAATAGCTAAGTTCGCGGATGAAATCCTGAACCGGTAAGCGTTATGCTGATTGGTCAAAAGTAGTTCTAGAATGGTTTCGAACTATTTTTAACCAATCAGTATGGTGCTTATTGGTTCAAGATTTTATCCGCGAACTTAGCTAATAATGTAGGTATTAATAATTGTGATGCCTAGGTTGAAAATGTTTGTTTGAAAAAAAGAACAATGATAGAGACAATCCTTTATTATGAAACGAAAAAATAACATAAATGCCAAAGTCCTAACAGATATTCAACACAACGAGTTATCCAGTTTAAAGGCCTTAAAACTGATAAATCAGGCGTTCCACTGGAGTTCATTAATATACCCCCAAACAGGTGATACAGCACTTCATGTAGCCGCTCGACTTGGTTATACATCTACTATTGATCATCTTCTAAACGAATACATTCCTTGTGCAGTAAATGTTAGGAACAATGATGACAAAACTCCTTTACATGAGGCCGCTCAATTTAATCAATTACAGAGCGTTTTAATGTTGTTGACTCATGGAGCGGACGTTAATGCTTTGAAACGAGCCGATTGGACTCCTTTAATGTTAGCCTGCACTAAAATCCAGCCTGGTATTAGTTTAAGTATCGTTAAAGCCCTAGTTGAAAATGGAGCTAATGTGAATGTACAAAATAAAGACGGATGGACTTGTACGCATATTATTGCAAGGGAAGGCTCTAAAGAGATCTTTGAGTACTTGGTGAATGCAGGATTAATTGTAAGATATTCAGCATATGAAAGACTTCGTGGTTAAATAGGCGTGGTTTTGAGGTTAATGCAAAAACAAAGAATCAAAGAACAGCTTTACATATAGCAGCCTTACATGGTAACATCGACATTCTACCCAGCCTTATATTTAAAGTTGATATTAACAGTAAAGATGCGTGTGGAAATACTCCCTTTCATGAGTCTATATTGGGACAACATATTGATATTGGTGACTACTTATTTATGAATGGAGCAGACATTTGGATTGAAAATCACAATGGTTTCAAGTATTAACTGATGTTTAATGTTAATTTTGAACTCTAATCGGCTATTTTTAGCGCCTTACATTTAGCTGCCAGTCAAGACAATTCCGACGTTATTAACTATCTTATAAACCAACTGAATTTTCACGTTAACACTCAAAGTAGAAATGGTTGGACTGCAGCTCATTGTGCAGCTAGAAAACGGTGTTATAAGGTTTTTATGTATCTAGAGGAAAACGGAGCTGATATGTCAATAAAAGACAATTTTGATAGGACGCCTAGGGCCTATTTAACTTGATTGAAATGTTTTTTTTTAGTTCAAATATAAAATATTACTCCTTATAGTCATTCCACAGTCAATATTAGTAATTGTAGTTCCTGTAGTTTCTACATTGCCCGAGGAACGAGTTTACACACCTCTACGATTCTGATGAAGGATAGATTTACTTCAGACAAACCGATTCCACCCACGTGAGCCTTGTTTCGCTTCTGCTAATTCCTCAAAAGAAACACATACCCTCTTCCATACACTTTGTTCTTCCAAAAACGTCGCCTATCCTAGTTCTGATTGTTGTCTCCTCTATAGTTTTATCTATCACTCTAGAAATTACTCTGAAAATATCCACAAAGAGTTACTTATTGAATTGATTTCGAACTTTACTAACGATAAGTTATACCTGATTGATAGTCCGTTTAAAAATTGCCTTGCAATTACCTGAATCAATTAAATTATCGATTTTATCAATCAATTCTAGGGCTAAAGATTTAATTCAAACAGTTCACTTTTATGAATCACTACCTTCTGAGGGGGACCATCAAGAGATAATATAACTTAGTTTCTTAGTGACAAAGTTTAAGTTAATTGCGGTATCTTTAGCAAACATTTTGGATTTTTTCTTGTAAGTATACATAAGAGATTTTGATGGGCAAGGATATAGAAAATACAAAAATTTGGTAGAACAATTGCATATTCCACTTCTCCCTATTCTACTTCTTTCTAATTTCGTTCTCAGAGAAGAGAAAACTTCTCTTTTTCCTCGTGGTTTTCTTTAACTTTTTCAAAAATCTAAAATAAAATAAAAATAAAACCACGTAATTAAATGGATATTATATTCGCTTTTATTTTCAGAAACTTCTGAACTAGATTCAGAATGGTAAGTCCACTCATCTGTTTCGAAATCTATTTGTTGCTGGGATTGTGGAATCGATCGAAAAGCTGATTTTTCACAGATGGCTTGCCATCAGAGTTTTCTCTCTGTTCATCTGACACATGACACGAAATTATTAAGTTTTTCATGGAATCAATTGTAAATCACTTTTGTTTTCTCCTTGATCGTTATCTGGATGATTAAGATTTTGCCTAATTTAGTTTAAAATTAGTTCTAAAATTTCCTTAGTTTTTAACACATAGAAGCTAACGCTTTCCTATTATTCTTATTTATATCTTTCTGAATGCTTTGTTGCTCCGCTTTCATTAATCAAATCTTTTATTTCCATCAAACATCTAATAAAGGCGTTTGACCATTTATATCGTTGCCAGTAACAAGAGCTGCTTTTACACACTCCTTTTGCAAATCCTCAAAATCTAAAATAAAGAGTTCATGTTTAGAAAAGAGGATTTAAATAGCTCAGAACTTACTATTCAGCATGCTAGTCATGTATTTTACATGTTTAATGTTCATAAGGTATTTAATTATGTTCCTGAGTTCTTTATAGTGTTGCCTTAATTGAACAGGCCCATTTAACTTCTTCATCAACAGAAAAATGAAAAGTTTAGCAACAACGTAAACAGAAATCCTATTTAAAACATTTGACTCTTATTTACCATCAAAATAGTGGGGTCTGCTGAGCGTTGAATGAGCTGTTTTTCAGGCGAATTATGCAAATCGGAAACTAATCCCACAAAGTATCGACTCATCTTGTAATGGGATTCTAAAACTTTTAAGATAAAAGGATTTCTTACAGAACTTCATATTTCATTAAAAAAATATATTTCAAATATGAAAAATAAGAAAACGACTTTTTTTGAATGAATTAAAACAATAGCAACCACTACAAGTTTACTGAAATAAAACTAAAAGAATACTGAAACCACACTTCAATGAAACTTTTTTAATAGAAAAATTCAAATTTTTCATGAATTTTAGAAAAAAATTTGAACCTTTAACAATTTGAAAGAGATGTTAAATAAATAACAGTTGTTAATTCTGTTCTTAATTTATTTTAGACAATACAAGATATGTATGTCTAATTTTGATGTATAAATTTTACGGAATGATGCGTTTCACATGGATAAGTTGGAAATTGATTCAAAAAAAAATATGTTAAAGACCTGCATTTTTGATATACAGGATTATTTAAGGTGCTTACTTGAAATTATTTTTGAAATAAATGAACTAATTTTAATTTAACCCTTTTCGATCAGCATTATCTTTTTGTGAGAATTTGTTTGAACTACGCTACACAATGAACACGGTGGTTTCGCTAAGAGCCGTATTAATAGTTGCACCTTCAAGGACAACTTAAAGATGCCTCAGTCAAGTATTCTTTAATAATCGTACTGTCAACATAATTAATAGATCTTAAGTCTTTCTCGGCTTACGTTGAACGATTATTAATTACAAACGAACACTCAAGGAATGCTTAGATATAGAGGAACACTTAAGGTGTAACTATTAATACGGCCTTAAGTTACCACAAGTCTAATAGAATATATACAGGGCGTCACTTAAGTGATGACTTTAATTTCAAGGGGTGATTCCTTGTCATATTTTAAGCAAAAAAATTCATATGAACATGGGTCCGGAAATGTTTCGTTTCCGAGATACAGGGTGTTAAAGTTTAAGAAAAAAGAACAGTTTTTATTTTTAATTCCCAAACGGCTTATGATTTTTTAACGAAATTTAGTATATATGTTTAGCATAATGGTAAGTTTAACCCGGAAAATTGCCAGCTTTAACCATTCATTAATGGCAGAGATAAGGGTGTCATGTGTCACTACAATTTTGTATGAATAAAAAGGACACCCATATTTCCACCACTGATAAATAGTTGAAGCTGGCAATTTTCCAGGTTAAACCTACCATTATGCTAAACATGTATACCGAATTTCGTTAAAAAATCTTAAGCCGTTTGGGAATTAAAAATAAAAACTGTTCTTTTTTCTTAAACTTTAACACTCTGTTGTATCTCGGAAACGAAGCATTTGCGGACCCATGTTCATATGAACTTTTTTTGGTTAAAATATGACAAGGAATCACCCCTTGAAATTAAAGTCATCACTTAAGTGACACCCTGTATATTTTATAAGTGAAATTTTCATAAGACCACTAACCCTGAAAGAGATAAGTTGGTAGATGTATAGTGGGCATACAGTGTCTTTATTCTATGTCACAGCCGGTTAAAAAAAATCAAGGGCGGAGTTATCATTTTTATTTTAATTTGAGATTATTAAACAACACTCTGTATATTACAAATTAGTAAATTGCTACATTCTTGAAAGACTATAAGTGGGTCTCCAAAATACCGTTGAAACATGTTTCGATATTATTTAAATAAATATTAAAAAATGCTAAAACTGAAAACATTTTTCCGTGGTCATTGATTTTTGTAACCTAAGTAGAAATATCACTCAAATGATGTAATTTTTTATTGGTTTGTTTTCCTTAAAAAATAAATACCCTTAATAAATAATAGTTTCTAACTGTTATTAAAGTCCCTTAATTCCCTAATTCCCTTCATAAATAACTGTTTCTATGTAACTGTTATAAATAATAATTTACTTTCATTAGAAATGCGGTATTAATATGAAAATCAATTAACTCAAAAAAAGGTTTTAAGTTTTAGCATTTTTTAATTTCCATATAGATGATTATTAAAAGGTAACTGGAATAATATCGAAAAATGTTTCATCGGTATTTTGGAGATCGACTTATATACATATACTTCTCAAGGATGTTTGTAATTATTTAAAATTAAAATGATAAGCCCGGCCTCGAATTTTTTCAACAGGCTGTGACATAGAAGACACTGAATGAACACTACACGCAATTTCAAATTAAAATTGATTCGTCTGTTACAAAAATAATTTTAGCTAAAAATCTTAAATGATCCTGTATATCAAAAATGCAGGTCTTTAACATTTGTTTGTGGGTCATTTTTCAATTTGTCTATGTGAGATGTATCACCCTGTAAAATATGTACTACATTAAAATTAGAAACACCGTGTATGCCCATTTAACCAATTACACTATGCAACAAAAAAAAATTCACTGGGTTTACAGTATGTGGTGATAATACCTTACTATCCATTCAATTAATATTGATATAGATATAAAATAGTCCCATCACGTAAGGTTTCTTAGAGAAAAACATATATATATATATATACAGTGTGTCTCACTTTGAACCGGATCACCCCTGNTTAATTTTAAGAGCAGATTCCTGACATTTTTCTGAACAAAAAAGTTCTTTTCCATTTTTTAATCAGTTGCCCCATTTTCAAACTACAGCCTCAAACGTCTAGCCAATAAGAATGCACCAAGACTATTTAAAATTATTAGTATTGCCATATTTTTTTTTTTTCAAATTGTGTCAGATTTTTAATTGTCAACTTTTTTGTTACTAACCTTGCCTCTGTAATAAAATAAAAATAAATCTGGCAATACTGACAATTTTAAATAGTTTTGGTGCGTTCTTATTGGCTAGACGTTTGGGGCTGTGGTTTGAAAATGGGGCAACTAATTAAAAAATGGAAAAGAACTTTTTTGTTCAGAAAAATTTCAGGAGTCTGCTCTTAAAATTAAGTCACTGAGTTTTGAAACACCCTGTATGTTTTTCTCTAAGAAACTTTACCTGATGGGACTATTTTATATGTATATCAATATTAATTGAATGGATAGTAAGGTATTATCACTACATACTGTAAACCCAGTGAAAAACATTCTTTCTTGTTGCAGTGTTATTTTAAAAAATGTATGACCAGTGATGTTTCAAACATCTGTTCTACTAATTTAACTCTATGTTCATTAAATTTCTAATATACTACGAATTGAGTTGGATACACTTGGTCCACTATGTATTTCATCTTGCATTGTTTATAAAGAATGGGGCATTAATAAACAAAAAATGAACACCTGCAAATGTGCTGATGCCTTTTTTTTCATAGAACTCAATATTTAGCAACATTACAATATTTTTATAATAAAACTACTTTTGTTACATAAACTTGATGTCTTTAAAGAATTCAGTTTCGTCGTGCTTCCAAATTGAATTGTTTAATTGGCGCAGTTGGTAGTCTTCTCATAAAGCCATCAGTTTCAACTGTTAGCTGAATTTATGAAGTCAATAACTGTAAGTCAGTTTCCTTCTACTACTTTTTGACATTTTTAAGATACCCGTTTGTTTTACAATATTACATGAATGTAACTCCTTAAATGCGCCAAGACTTGTTAAACTTATAACTTTTACATAATTTAAAACATTTCGTAAATTTTAGAAATTTTCAAGCATCCTTCGTATGTTTAATAAAAATTTATTACATAAAAAATGACCAGACGACAATAATAAAAATTCAAAATATAAACAATTTATACTTAAAAAATATTAGGAATGTCTCATAACAGCCACAAATACATTAACAAGAGCTTTTAAAAGTACATTTACATAAACAATGCATAATTAACATTGCAAAACAAATTAACTTCATTAAAAAAATGATAACGTAATGTCTAATGATACATTGTTCATTGTAATTGTGAAATTCTTAACAAATAAGAAAACTAAATATTATTTTAAGTCTGTTGTCCACCAAACCGGAGATTTATACTGATTGCAATGTCACGATCTTTGAAATACAAGAAATATGCAGCGAACAAAACGAAATTAACCATGCCAATTGCGAATAAAATTTGTTTTCCTAAAGAATTATATCAAAGTTCCGTTTTAACTGGATTAAACGAAGTCAAAATGTTGGACCTCATTTGCATACTGTCTCGTTTGTCAGCCTTCACTTTTCCCTCTCTAAGAATTTTATTTAAACGTTTTCTTTCATCTTCAATAAACGATTCTTTAGTTAAGGATTTCTTCATGAATTTTATGTAAGTCTGAGCAAATTTCTTATCAGCCTTCAATTAAATTTCAATAAAATTAATGTACATTTAAGATGCAAGTTTTTTAATTGCTTACCTCATTTTCAAGAGTTTCAGCTTCTTTTTCAGCCTTTGCAATTATGCTCTCTTTATCAGTCGCTCTAGCAAATTGAGCAGCTAGTTTATCAAAAGTTTCAAGACATCCAGGCAGACCTAAATACACATTACTATGCTCTTTGATGAATTTCTTGATTTCGTTTACATTCCATATGTGATTGTTGTTTAAAGCAAACGGTTCATCTTCGCCTTTAACAAACAGTCTTAATGCTGGCCAGTCTTTTTTTGTCATCACGCCAAACCTTAAAAATAATAATTGGTTTCATGTTAAAAAGACACCGGTAATTTTCAAGATGACATGCAATCAGTTTAGTTTTGCACGGGCCATAGACATTACCTTTCAGCAAGTTTCTGGTTATCGTGATCACTGAAATCTTTTATGGGAATTACAGCGAACAAAATGTCATCAGAGTCTTTCAACTCTTCAGCAACATTCTTAAAGGCATCGTGTTTTTCACCAAATGGATAGACAGCATCAAACTTTACAAGTACGGTATCGAAACGTCTGATAACTCTATCGAAATTGTATTCATCTAGAATGACTGCACCCTTTACATTCGCTTGCGAATATCCAATTGAAAGGCAAATGACAGCGACTGCAAGGGCTGATTTGAACACCATTATTATCACGATTCAAATTAAATTTCTAAAGGTAACTGGCACAATTAACGGTTAAATTCGAGTAACGTAATGTAACAATTCCGGGTCTAATTTATTGACAAACAACAATCTCCCAGCATTGTTCCACGTCACTTGTCAAATCTACACGGCCGGTTGCAATTGGTTAGAATTAAGTGCTTGACCCACGTTGCTCTGGCAACAAGATAGCGAACTCTTCTAGTCAACAAAGCTACGTTGTCGCGTTTTGATGGAAATCAAACGTTTGCAGGATTTTTTATTTTAGTGGATTAAAATTAGTTACAACTCGGCAAGAGTGTAAAAAATTTAGGGAAATTTGTAATAAACACTTAACTTTATCAAAGTGTCAATAGGTTTTTTGGGTTTTTAGGAAAGTTCTAGAGAATTCACTGACATTTCATTTTAATTAACTTTTAATGAATAGTAGCAAAAATTATAACCCTCTGTAGTCAGGAATGTCAAAGCATTGGAAAAATATGCGATTTTTTTTAAATTAACAGGAATCACGTCAGATCTTTATGCTTTTTTCTCTTGTTCTTTTTTATTGTTTAGCTTGTTCTCCTTATTATTCTCCACTTCTATTTGAGACAACTTTTCTGATATTTCTCTAGTTTCATCTTCACTCTCATCATTATCATCATCAATAATTTGTTCCAATTCTTTTTTAATCTCTTCGTCTACTTTTCCATTGTACAAATCACAATCGCTGGTCAATATCTTCTTAGCTTCTTCAAATTTCTGTTTAAATAAACCGGCATCTGTAATTAAATAAATGACCATTTATATTTTGTCAAATTGCAATTTACTCACTCTCTAACGTAGCAAACTTCACTGCCAAACATTCAGTTTTGCTTTGTTCATCAGCAAAATCAGCAAACACCGTGTAAATAAAGGCCTTTTCATTCATTGGGCTGATTTTTAATTCCATATAGGGCGTTATAAAATGGTTGGCACATACTTTTAAAGTCTTATCACGTCTCATTACAATTCTAAAGGAACTTTTCTCTTTGTGGCGTAGGATTTTCAATTCTCCAGTTCCACGTTCCTACAAACAAAAATCAAAATATAGTGTGTTCCCGGATGTACGAGAAGGTATATGGACTAAAAATTTAAAAAAATTGAAACAATTTATGGTCTGCTTGATTTGAAACAAACATTTCTAAAGTTATACTAAATCAAACATATACAGAATAGTAAGTAGTAAGTGGAAAGTTTAAAAAATGTAAAAGTAAAGTACACTTATTTACAAAGTTAGAAAAGTTGGTAAGTATATTTTTTAGATGTCACAGCTCCAGTAACCTTGATCTTGAAATTGTGTCGTTCTAATTGGAAAAACGTCTAACTACAAATTTTTGAGAAAATAACTTTTCTGTATTTTCTGAAAAAAATTTCCAAGATACACATTTCTTGAATTTGCTACGTGTAAAATGTGAGTAAATTTAATCGTACAGGTGAGATCTCTAAGGTCCGACAAGTCAAATTTATTTATTAAAAAAGTTGTTCATTTTTTTAAAATGTGCCAAAACAACCAATAATAAATTCATGAGGCTTAGAACAACCAATAATAGGTCTATTCATACAAAAATTTGATACCATAATTTTAAATAATACACATACAAAGGGTTCAAAAATTCAATACATTAATTGTAATAACAGATTCCTGAGTAAAAAATGTATGTATAACATTTTTTCAAAAATACCCCAAATGTGAACTACAGTCCCAAACATTTGACCAATGGGGAAAAAAATTAGATAAGGCAACATTGTCGATTTGAGGATTCTCGCCAAACCTCCCCATTGGTTAGATGTTTGGCGCATTTTTGAAAAAAATGTTATATACATTTTTTACTCAGGAATCTGTTATTGAAATTAATGTATTGAATTTTTGAACACTCTGTACATATATCCATGAGAGGCCTCCGAAATCCGGTTTATAATAAGTATGTGCAAATTCAATTAATCAAAAACTACTTTGTGATGAAGAACATGTAGTAGTATGTAGAAATGTTGCTACTAATTACTTGTTTTGTCTTATAGGATCCTTAATTTTTATCCGAGACAATATTTTTGAAAAAAAAAACATTTTAATTTAACAAATATGAAAATAACTGAAGGCTCCATGGATTGTTAAAAATCGTATTTTTGAGATATTACGTTTTTAAGATTATATGTCGTTCAACTTTCCAATGGAAACAAATACTACAATTTCGTATTAATATTTTGTAAACTTTTCTGTTTTATTACCTTTAACCTATATCACAATGAAGTACACATTAAAAAATACAGATGGCAACCCACAATAAAAAACGTTCAGTTTTTGACAATTCATGTTTTTCCCGTGGATCCTTCAACTGAGTTAAAATTTTGAATCGAGTGAGTCTAGTTCAATAATTTGAACATGATCAAGTCAGTTTACAGTTGTACATGATAGATCAGATGATTTTCACATTTCCTAGAATTAGTGCGACAGAAAATGCTGTTAGAAAATTGATGAAATTTCAAATAAGAAGTTCTGTAACTGCCATTAAAAAAAAGAAATTGAATGAAAACGATGCTGCAAAAGTGCTACTTCTACAATCTCTTATAAAAGACTTCATTGTGTTAACACGAAATGCTTCTAAACATTAAGAAGTACTAAGGAAAACTCCAATACAAAGGATGTTAAAATACTATTGCCACAAAGATACTGCATCTTTCGGACTGAAATATTATCTTAATTTTGCAAAATATATTGTGCTTAGTGGCACGTGTGTTACCTTTAATCCTAAAGAATGTGCTTTGCATTTGCAAACCGGAAATTATACATCAACCAATAATTTGGTGGCATCAGCATACATGTATAAAAACGATGACTGGACTGAAGTGACTACATGATTTAACAATCGATTAAAAGGTAAAATAATTCGTGATGGTCTAAATCAGACAGTTTAAGAGTGTTAAATAATCATCAAAAAGAAAAAAATTAAAAGACAAAAGCGTATTTTTTCTCTATTGTCGGTTGTTTAATTTATTGTTATCACTTGACATTTGCCTTTCAAATTCTTCTCGTTAAGTGTTGTTAACTTCATGGATTCAACTGTGAGCCCTACAGCCTGACGCTAGTCCAGGAAACTACTCAACCTGCGCCCTTAACATCAAGTGTAAGAAATTCTCATAATGTAAGTGGCCACCTTTATAGTTAAAAGGTCTAAAGGTTATACGGTTCCTCAAAATTATAGTGGTTCTATAGATAATTTAACATTTAATTGTACAACAATAAGCCCACTAAACATTTTACAATCGTTTAAATAAAATTCCATTTTCATTAAAGCTATACTGGTTTTATTTATCACTAAGTTTGAAGATACCTGACAATCACGATTCAAAATTGTGCAATCACCGACATAGTCGTGACAATTTCAAAAGTGAACGTGATACTTTTAGGGACATATTCTCTTCATAAAAATAAGAAAAAAAGTTTGTATCATTAGAAATGCCATGGGCCGGGAAATGCTCAGTTACCGAAGTACTCAATACCCCTCAATGATGTACAGAGAAGACTATTTTTAGTTGTAAATGCAATTTGAATGAAATCTTCCCTACTTATGTTAATTTTTGTATAGAATTCAATTATTATTAAATTAAATTCAAATTCATTTTTTAAGTTTTAATTTAATGACTTCGATGGATTAATGTTCTTAATAAAGTAGACTAATTTCGAGAATTGTATTTTATAAAAGTTGGAAGATCTCGGAGAGGGCTGAATCTATCGTTCTGAGACCAGAGTACCTTTTTTACGCAAACAAAAAGTGAATAACACAAATTTATTCAGAAGCACTCCTACCTCTAAAGAATTCTTTTCCAATCAAGCATCGATTTAATTTTTATTATTAAATTCTACATGAAAATAAATATAAGTACACAAAATTTCGTTCAAATTGCAATTCTTTGGTAGTTAGTCATCAAAAAACAGATTTCTCTATATGTATATTATAGAAAGAACTGTACTTTGGCAACGGTGCATTTCCGGACCCATGTTGATATAAATTTTTATTATTTTATGAGAGGAATATGACCCTAAAATAATTACGTTTACTTTTGAATCATTCTGCATATCCGTTGAAACCACACTACAGCCATACATAATAAAGTGACGAGAAAAAGTTGAAATTTTTGTTTGGGGAACAAAATTTTAAATAAAAAGCAAATTTGTATAAGATTTTTCGACAGATATTTTCTGGAAATGGGCTTGTGACATCACAATATGTAAGGTATTGTGCTAAATGGATTGGAACAAATGGCCCTGTGTTATGGCTACTAAGAAGTCCCGATTTCAAATTGGCTGACATATACTTTTGTAGATGAGTAAAACAGTTGCCTTTTACCATTTTCATATCTAAAAGCGTCAAAGAATTATACATATAAGCAATTGAATCACTTTTAACAGTTAAAATTGTAAGAAATTTGAAATGCCTTAGAAAACAAAAGTGTGTTAAATATGGAAAAGATTTTTTTTGGAAATTATGATTAAATTTCCTATTTACGCATAACTAAGGGTACTTTATACTTACAAATTATAAGCTTTTTACTTATAACCCTATATGTGTCTAATTTATTAAAAATCTGTAATGTTCGTCTCAAATCAAGCAAATTATTTTAAACTATTAAAATATTTGGTCTATTTGTCCTCTGTTAGTGTCCATTCAAGGATATACATATAATATATGAAATTTTATATTTATAGTTTCAAACTTACTTTCCATTCTGGAGGGTCATTTTTGCTGTCGAATCTATACAATTTTGCTCGGAGTTTCAAAAACTCTATTTCATCTTCTTCATTGGTGGGAACATTGACTTCAGGCAGAGATATAACTGGAACGAATTGTGGATCATGCTCGGAATCGGATGATTCAGATTGTTTGTGGGTCCTTTCAGGAGTTTGAGGTATTTTCTAAATAAAGTTTTATCATGAGAAAAAAAGCGGTATAACCTTTAAAACATGCTTCAATGTTAAAAAAATGTTTATTTTTATGTACTTACAATTTCCTCACTCATTTTATGTTGCTGCCAAAGTTGTTTATTCTGAAAAGTTAGTTAAATATACAGAAAAATAACACAAAACATAACAAACAAAACAACAAAAAAAACGTTATAATTTACCTGAATTTACCTTTGTGTTCTGTCAAATGTAATAATTTCACACTTTTTGACAGAACTGATTGACAATGACATTGTCACTGAAACTGAACCAATCGTAATTAATCTTTTATTATGACGTAGTTTTGCGAAAAGTTAATTAATATATATTTATATTTGTAATTATTTTGATGATCTTATTTAAGTTATTAATAAATTGTTAAGTTTATAATTTTTAAAAACGTGATTTTCTTTTTAAGGTTTTTTGAGATATGAAAAAAATGATAATTGACAGCGGAAAGAAAAATAAATTATTCCTTGGGGGAAATAATTCGCCACTTGCGCTACCAATGAAGTATAAATGAACTACTTCTAAATTTATTTTTAATTGATAATCGTTCTCTTTAGTCGTCTTATGAGAAATAAAGTTTAAGCTTTACGATTCTCTACCTTTTAGAACATGAATTAAGAGTAAAAAAAAGCATTCAAATTTAGCTTAGGTTTATTAAATCAAACCAATCCCGTGTTCAAGTTCAAGGGTTAGCTGTGATCTATATGCATTCCGCTAGATGTCGTCTAGAATCGCCTCCTTTTACAGTGACTTTATATAAAGTCACTGTACTTCCTTTGCCCGGGAACTGTTCATAAAGAAAGTGAATAGAGATGAGTGATATAGTGATTTTTCAATCACTCTTAGATTTTTTATACTAGTTTCTTAAAATCAGTGATTCTAATGATGTAGTCAGAAAAATTATGCTGTTACGAATAATATGGGATATTTGAAATGGCAATATTAAGTCTCATCCAGATTTATAAATATTTGCACTGGACATAAACCACTTACAATGTATATTTTTGATGTAAATAAATAAAGAGTTGAGAAAGTAACAGCGACGCAAAAACCATATTTTTTTTATACTGTCTATGCCCCACACTTCAAACTTATTAGCTTTTCCAGCAAGATTGACATTTTTAATCATATCGAACCTGATTATTTCCATCTGTATTGTTCGACATCTCAACATGAAGAGATATTTCATGTATTTATCACTCCTAAATTTATCAATTGATCATTATACGATTTTTACGTGTCTGTTCCCCAATTATATATCACGTATCATATTTCACGATGAAAAATATACCAACTATTACTTATGATACCAGTCAGCAACTGTGATTCTTTGGTACCGGTAATTGTAATCACAGTTCCTAAAATACTGTCCATTCCTACAGCGACATTTTCTATTTGATTTTTTGCCATTTGGAGAATTGAGTTTATCAATTTATTGGGTACTAGTTTTGTGTGGTTTTGTGTTTATATATGTGTAGGTAATTTAAGAAAAATTAAATAGTAAAAAGAACATTGGTAAGCCATTGTTTTAATAAATTAAAATTAGGAAATAATCATATTTAGGTTAGTAATGTAAGTCTTGAAAAAGTGCAGTTCAAATTGAATTCCATCACGAACACAGTTTAGTTCTATTTTTAATTAAGAATACCGCTAGCCAGGTTAATAAACAAATACTTTCACATCCACAGTTTTAAGTAATGATTGACTTCAATCTAAATTTTGTTAGCAATCCTCTATGTATTCGTTTAGTAAATTATGAACATATTACAGTATCCACAAATCAATCAACAATTGTTTTTCCGATTACTTTGTTCTTCTTTCAAAAAGACATTCGTAAATTATTGCTTTTCGACCTAAATTAAACCAGAAACAAGTCAGCTACCCTTGGTTCAAGTTTGTAAAGCTGAGTGTAAAGTGGATAAATAAAAATTTGAATTATTCTTATTGAAAGTTCTTGCGAATTAAGTGAAAGAATTCAATTTTTGTCTTGCAGCAATTTAGACTGGTCACGAGTTCCACCTGATTGAATTTACGTTCATTTTTTGCCTCGAATCAGATTGACATTCCAAATAATTAAGCATTTAATTTTCGTTTTACATCGAGATCTGGGTGGTGATCACCGGATCTCAAATTGTTTTCCATAATGGCGTCAAACCTAGAAGACGTGTACAGTTGCATTCGCAGCTGTGTAATTTCAACCAAAGAACGACTTAGTCTTTCACAGTTGAGTAGTAAGTGTCAAAATAAAATGAGTAGAAGGATAACAAACTTAAGAATACTTTTTAGAAGATTACAGAATGCTTATGGGAGAGAATATTCCATTCCGAAAATTAGGTTTTAACAGTCTTGAAGAACTGATTAATGAGTCCGACGTAATTAAACTAGTAAAAGATCGAAATGAACCATACGTGGTGGTAAAACAATCAGAAAAGTCAGCACACATAACAAAATTGGTTTCTAGTCAGAAAACTCCTAAGAGTAGATCGTAAGTATGAATTTGCCACAATTTGAGCAATTCTTATTAATTATTATTTTAATTGAAGAAATGCTAGATTAAGAAATCCATCCTTTCGTTCTCAAATGTCGAAAACTCGCAATTGGAGACCTGCTGTAAACCACTCAGTAAACAATTATTATGGTTCAAAAAGGCCGCAATTTGTTCTCCACTCGCAGTTTTTAAATGCTCCAAGTGTTCGTTCAAAGGTAAAGATGTTTTAACTATATAATATTTAACTCGAATCGAAAAGTCTTAATCCAAGACTTGGGTTTATATATACAAATATCTATACATATTGTATGTATACATATACACAGGTTTCATTTGACTTCAGGAAGGTCAAATGTCTTAATTTTTTACGGCACAAGATTTTGTTTTGCAAAAAAACCCCTGTTGCATAGGAAATATTTCTTATCAAAAGATAAAATATACTTACACCAAATTCTAATGGAATTCACTGACAATCAGTGGAATTCAAGGCGATTATAGGTTTGTTTATGATTTTCATTTGTTCACATATCTACATATATTATATGACTATCATCCGGGATACAATGTAAACCTACTTGCATACTTTAAAAATACACTGGCTTGAATAGATGGTATTTTTCATGTCCCAGTGTGCAATAGTTGAAAACATTTGATAGGACGAATTGTGAATTCATATCCCAGAAAAGAGTTAAAAAATTATCTCATCCAAATACCGCGATGCAAAAAAGTTTCCATACGGGTATATTAAAGAAATAATATTTACAAGAAACACAATCTTAATTAATTTTCAATAACAAATATTTTCTTATATCGTTATTTTTTATAACGAAAAATACATTCAGGTGCAAAAAAAACGATCCACTTACATTCATAGAATTAGATTTTCGCAAATATTATTTTTTCCTACATAACTGGTCCGATTTCAAAGATTTTTTTTGATATGTAGGCTTTTTATTCGGAAACAATCTAGTATTTAAAAAAATTTTAATTGGACCAGTAGAATAGGAGAAAATACTATTTGAGGGAACCTAAGAATCCAAGTGGCCCATTTTTTTTTGAATTTATTATAAATATTTGCCGCAAAAAAAATCTCTGTAAGATTCAAAATAAAAAGTTCTTAAATTTGATAAATAGCAACAATCACAAAAAATTATATTTTATGGGATTCCCTTTTATTCCATTCCTTTTTCAGTTTTTCTTTAAGTTTTTTTTATCCTTCAACACATGTTGTCTTATTTGTTGTGGCTTAGATGTTCCTATAAAATTTAGATTTAATATTCGATAGATTTCAAGTTTGACAACTAAAGTGGATGATTTAAAAAAAATTTCTAACGTTATAGTATGTATGGCACTTTATTGATAGTCATGAATGTTTGAGATCGTTATTATACTTAAAAATACAAGACCGGCCGAGACCCAACTTTTCGGCGTTGATTCTTAGGTTCAACTTTAATATACAATCATTCCTCAATTTGCACAGTGCTCAATTTACACGGTTTCGCTTTAACACGTTTTTTTAATGAAAAAATTTTTTTAAAGGGTTTTTTTATTATTTTGCAATGTGACATTTATGAATTAAAAAATTATCATATTAATAAAATTAGTCTTTTAAAAATTTGATTAAAAATTTGCAAATGTCAGTCATTTGTTGTATTTATTAAGGTCATATACGATTTTTGCAGAAACATACCTAGCATATACCATAAATCGAGGGATGAGCACATCTACATATACTGTTGTCTATAACTTCATCTGCAAAATCCAATTTTCGTAGTTTTTCGGTCTATATACAGCCCCAAGTTATAGGTCTTCTGTCTTTATACTTTAAGGTCCCATACATGGTGTAAGAATAATTCTTACACCATGGTTCCACATAAATTCTTAATTTTTAATTTTTCTACAAACATTCAGTCTAGCATTTGGCTTGTATACAGGGTGTCTCTAAATGGTTTGTACAAAATTCTACTACTGATTCCTGAGGCGAAAATATGACAATTTAACCCATCTTACCTTACCTTACCAAAAGCTGATACTAACGGAGCTACAGGGTGTCAAAGTTGAAAAAAATAATCACATTTTCTTTATTATCTTTCGATCACCTCGACCGAATTTTATGCAATTTGGATAGGGGAGTTTCTTCGGACGAGAAATTGAAATACTCTTACATATTTTAGTGGTTTCTTTCATTTTACGTATGACATATTCTTTACCTCGTTCTTTGACGATTGTTCGACGCTGACTTGGTGATTTTCTTTTAACACATTGACTGCCGAGCCAAATTTTGCGATTGGATCATTTACGCTGAATTACTTTTATCACAAATCATCAACGTTTGATGAAAATTAGTGTTAGTTTTTTAAATTTTAATGCTTCTTTGCGACTCGAGAAGTAAATAAATACATGAATAAAATTAATACAAACGACGTCTGACCAAAATGTTTTATATCTACACCGCGTATATATGTCGCAGCCATTTACTGAAATTTGGTATTTCATGGAAAGTCTAGACAGTTTGTGAAACGCTGCTAAAAAGATTTAACATTACACCAAAAGGCTGTATATTTTAGCCGCTACATGAAATGCTTAATTGTTTCTGCCACTTGATGAAATCGTAATTTTCTACGCTATGGCTAAATTTCTTAGACATTTCATGTAATGCTAGTTATGAAATAGGTATAAAGACTAGGACTAGGAGCATGCCTAATTTCACAAACTAAATACAGTCAATTCCGCTTAATGGGGACACATCGGGATGGGGACATTTTGGCCAAATTAAGCGGCTGCCCCAATTAAGCGCCTTAAATTAAAATTGGTTTATAAGCTTTGTTTTTTGAAATTCGTCCCAACTAAACGACTGTCCCAATAAACCGATGGCCCAAATAAGCGGAATTGACTGTATATGATGTGGTTAAATTACTTACTAGTTTATAAACTAACTGGCTAGTGTATGAACTAATCAAACTAGATCTAACCTTATCTTACCTATAAATCTAAAAATTAATATTAAAATTATTATAAACATTAATTTGAAAATGTTTTAAAGTTAAGGTAAGGTCAGATATAGTTTGATTAGTTCATATAGTAGTTATTTTAGTTAGTTTATAAACTTACTGGCTGCTATAGTCAAGTAGGTATTCATTTTTTCGTCTTAGAATTTTTCAAATAAACCGTATATAATAGAAAAATGCATTACAACAACCAAAACATTAATTTCAATCAAGTTGTACTACTACTATTTTGAAAGTGACAAAAAACCTAAAAGAAATCCCGATCATTCAAATATGTATTAATCCTATGCCTCAGGTAGAGATATTCACTTAAAAATACACGATATGTGTGTTATATAACAGTCACACGATATAGTTTTAGAGAGTGTGTGTATATATTATTCACTACCGCTGTGGAACTATGAACTCTTAATAAAAAATATACTTAAAAACATTCAAGTAACAAAAACATTTATTTATTAACCCTTAATTAGCGAGATTAAGCGGCAATATATAGGTTTTACATATTAGTTACGGTATGAAGGATCGACATCGCTGATTAAGGGTTAAAAAATTTATTATTATAGGTATAAAGTGTAAAAAGAAACAAAAATCATCATAAGTGGTATAAAAAATTAATTTGAATATTAAACACTTTTTTTTTTCAAAAAAAGTACTTTACTAGGTCCATACTTCCATGAGCGGTAGTGTAATTGCAAATTCTTCTTTTGGCTCAACAATGTAATAAGTTAAAATGGGTACGATATTCTTTGGGAGTTTGCACTTGTCAAACAAAACCGCTTTTCTTGCATGCCTTTTAGTCCAGTAAAATAAGACTTTGACTCCTAAAAAAAGTCTGAATAAGTTGAACATTGATGGATAGCTTTATTTTTATGTTTTACGTAAATATATCCTAAAAAGTATCCTTGATATGAACTATAGGTTTTTAAGGAGTAAAAAGGGATAAATTATAGTTTTTGCAAATTAAAAATCAAAAATGATTATTTTTTCGAAGAATACATCTATGAGAAAAATTATAGTTTATAAAATTCTAAAAAAAAGCTTTAGACTATTTTCACAGAATCAGTTATTTTTATGTAAAAGATACGGTAAAGTTGCAATAATTTTTTTTAATAAGTTCTTTTTTCAACACTATCCCGAAAGTAAAATACCGGGCGTGTTTATTGTAGTATCCCTAATCGACGCTGAAATACGGTAGAAATCAAACATTTTTCTAGTACACATATTTTTACAGTTATACTAGCTGGCCCGACAGATATTGTTCTGCCCTTTTAGTATATGACATAATAAATTGATTGATTGATTATACATACAATACTATAAGGGTATCCCGCTGTTAGGTATCATCCTGTATGATTCTTATCGGATCCTAACATAGCTATGAACCATCATCTTGATAAAACAAATATATTATGTGAATGTGATCTTGATCTGTCAAGCCGTTCAAAAGTTACACAATTACTAGCAGACGCACCAACGATTATAAATATACAGTGTGGAATAAATGTATGGAAACTTTCAAATATCTAGAAAACCGTTTAACCGATTTTAACCAAATTTGGCACACATATCTAAGAGATCCCTGGCGATACAACGGTGACACAATCAGCGTTTCCAAGTTGTCCACTTTTCAGATATTTGAAGAAATTGAATTTTTATTTTTTCTCTAACTTTACTGCAGCATTTGTGAAGGGTACGAAATTTTTTTTTAGTAAACATTTTGTAAGATTTTTAATTTTTTATCTGCAAATTCTCTTAAAAATATAAAATATTTGCTTAATTATTGGAAACAAATTATGAATACCTTAATATTGTGTATATGGATAGCTCTGACAAAAGAAATCTACAAATAAGACTTTAACGAGTTAAAATGAGAACGTAATTTAATAACTAAAATTTGAATAAAAAGGACATAAAATGTAATGTCATATGTTAACACGCTCTATTTTCTTCTTTCACCATCAAGTGATGCGGTCTCTCGCACAAAGGGGAACTTATATCTTACTTCATTTATTTTAGAATTGCCTTTTTTAATGCCTATAAATAGATCAAAGAAATTGATTTTTTGTGAGATTCTTACTTATAGTTGATGGGCATTATACCTGCTTTATTTGTTATGTCCTCCCTGTCGAAATGAATAACTTTTCTAGTAGTAGGAGAAAGTAGCGTGCGTTGTGTTACCCAAATAAATGTTCTTTTGTTTTTATTCAATTTATAGTTGCTAAATTACGTCTTCACTTCAAATTGTTAAAATCCTATTTATAGATTTGTTTTGTCAGATTTGCATATTTACTCTTACGGAGGCTTTTTTTTATAAAGGTGCCTATTCATCTGACCATGAATTGGAACGAGGCAAAGCGAAAATGAACAGATGCCTCATTCGTGATATTTTTAGGTACGAATGTAGCCATATGAGGCAACGAACGAGGCACTCATACAAATTCAATTCGTTTAACCACAGTTTGTTCGTCGAATGAGCCGAGACGATTTGTCGTGCCTCGATGATACGTTCCCGTTCGTGCTCAGATGAATAGGCGCTTTAACACTGTATGTGTGACAGTCGGATACAAAAGTATTCAAATAGCCATCATATTATCATAGCCAAATTTCCAATATAATGGAGAAATACCAATAAAATAATAAAATAATAGATGCAACATGTAAAATAAACTAGTTCTTTACAAAAATTAAAACATTAAAATTTATTATTTAATAATCAAACAAGAAATAAACAAAAATTGTATTTTCAGAGGGATCACAAATGTATTCGTATATTCCGGTTTGTTTCAAATTTCTAGGTTTTGTTTAATAAAACAGACAAAAAATATTTGTTTTTATGTTTATAAATGTTTCCACAATCATAAAATTATATTTGAGGTATTTAGTAAAAATGAGTCGCAAGAGTAAGAGTGTTCCCAAGGAATACGAAATTTAATAAATAAAGCTGAAAGAAAATATTATTCTGAAATTAGTAAAACTATTAATAATAGTCGGTCTATTGTACAGTGTATATTCAAAGAGGAAATGTGTTCAATAAACCATGAATAGGCAAAGAAAGTGTTAAATTTACGGGAAGAACACACTCTTATTCAAGAACTTAAGGATAACCGGAAAACAAATGCCCCTATTTTGGTCAATGAACTTATCGACAGTCACTGGAAAAAAAAGTGCATTGAAAAAATGTGGAAAGAGTATTGCGATCAGCTCGATACATCGAAATCATCAACGAAGTGTTTCGCCAATAAATATGTATAAACACAACGACGAAAGTTTCTGGGAGAAAGTTCTGTTTACTGACGAAAGCAAGTTTAATTTGTATGGATCAGATGACAAAAATAAAGTTTAGTGTAAAAAAAAACACAGAATTATAGTCCAAAAATCTATACAGGGTGTCCCAAAAGTAAACGTAGACCTTTGAGGTACGTGTTCCTCTCATAAAAATAAGCAAAAAAGTTCATATGAACATGGGTACGGAAATGCTTCGTTTCCGAGATACGGGGTGTTAAATTGAAAAAAAAAGGATATTTCTTTATTTTTTAAATTTCAAACGGCTTAAGATTTTTTAACCAAATTTCGTATATGAGTTTAGCATATCGGTAGGCTTAATCCAAAAAATTACCAGCTTTAACCATTCACCAGTGGCGGAGATGTGGATATCATGTATTATTAAATTTGTATGGAAAAAAAGGAAAAAAAAAAGGACACTTATATCTCCGCCATTGGTGAATGCTGAAAGCTGGTAATTTTTTTAATTAAGCCTACCGATATGCTAAACTCATATACGAAATTTGGTTAAAAAATCTTAAGCCGTTTGGAATTTAAAAAATAAAGAAATGTCCTTTTTTT
>JABRWK010000011.1:29846-58749 GCA_013372445.1 Hypothenemus hampei | reverse complement strand
GCGTACGCCACTGGTGAAGTTAAAAATAAAATTTTTGCATAAATACTATGAGCGTCTACATTAACTGTCAAAACGTGCAAAATTTCATTTAAATATCTCAAACGTTTCGGAAGATATTAATAAAATTCGAACTTTTTAATAAAATTTTAACACCCTGTAGCGTTATTTTAAAAACTTTTATAGGACAAAGTACCATTATTTTTCGATGAACTATCACCCCTTTAAATATAATGCAACACTTAAGGGACAGTATACAGCGTGTCTACGTAAGTTGGAATCATATGGGAAACTTTTTTATTATTAATTTTAGGACAAAAATTTATTTTTTATAAAAAGTTCTGCGTGTTCCCAAATCCAAAGTGCAACTATCAAATGTCAACAATTTTAAATAGTATACGAGGTATATCGAAAAATATAATATTTATATAAGAGTAGAGTATCTTTATTTTTAGCAATATCATAAGTTGCCATTATTAAAAGTTGTTCGCCATTTACTACAGGGTCCAAATATGCAATTAAATTCATTTATTTTAAAAAACACTTTTTTCGATATTTTTAGACTTTCGAGGCTATTTAAGTAATACTTATACTTAGTAAAATATATAGTTTATATTTTATATTTTTTTTTTTTTTTATATTTTTTTTTATTTTTATTTATAGTTTGAAAATATTGAAAAAAGTGTTTTTTAAAATAAATGGATTTAATTGCATATTTGGACCCTGTAGTAAATGCTGAACAACTTTCCTTAATGACAATTTGCGAAATTGTTAAAAATAAAGGTACTTTACTCTTGTATAAATATTATATTTTTCGATATACCTCGTATACGATTTAAAATTGTTGACATTTGACAATTGCACTTTGGATTTGGGAACACGCAGAACTTTTTATAAAAAATAAATTTTTCTCCTAAAATTAATAATAAAAAAGTTTCCCATATGATTCCAACTTACGTAGACACGCTGTATGAGGATCATACAAATTTTTATTCCCAAAATGGATCATTTATTATTTATTCAAGTTTTCTATAACTGAAAAGTTTCCTGCTAATCATTTGTTATTAATAATCAAAGCAAGTTTGATTCCTGAGTTAAAAAAAAAACAGTCAGAAGTCCACAGCTAAATATAGGATGTAAAAAGGATTAATTGATTTTAATTTAATTTTATATCAAGTAAATGTGTTTTTAAGTGTGTTTTTAGGTGTAGAAGTTTGACAATCATATTTAAATTTCATGTAATTGTCAAACTTCTCTCTCTCATCAGTGTACGGGTTTTTTTTTAATACAACTGTATTTAACCTGTATGTGAAGGGCCATAATCGTGATTCCAACAAACATTTTTTTTCAAAGAACATCAAATATTTAATGTAAACATTTGATGATGTGCTCCATCTGAATCTTAAAATGTACAGCAATACATAAAATACATAAAATCAGCAGAAGAACGTACAACCTTGGCCAAAAGTATTTGAACACTATTAAAATTACGAATAAGACTTTAAGTATGCAAAAGAAATGTGATAAAGTTAACGAGAATCTTCCAAGCTCAATTACATTTCAATTTAAAAATACAAAACAACATTCCATTCGTAACAACTTTTGCATACTTAAAATTTTATTCGTAATTTTCAAAGAGTGCAAATACTTTTGGCCAAGGCTGTATATACGAGTCCAACCAACTATATGTTCGAACAGCTCGAAAAAAATTCTGTTATCCGTAATTATCGACCGATTTTCTTCCACTTTTGTATATTGAAAATTCAAGTCAAAACTCGCTCTACAAGATTATGAAATTCATTTTAAAAAATTTCTACCACACAAAAAAATTCAAGAACAGGGTTATTTTTAAAGCCCCAAAGAGTACCCGAAAAATGAACTTTTCAAAAATTGCTCAAGCATTTAAACTGAGTTTTGATTTGAATTTTCAATATACAAAAGTGGAAGAAAATCGGTCGAAAATTACGGATAACAGAATTTTTTTTGGCTGTTCGAACATATAGTTGTTTGGGCTCGTACATATAAAGCAATAATATAATATGTACAGGATGTTCCGATAAGTAGGGCCTATTTCTAAGCTGATCAGAACATTTTTTAACAAACGAATCAAACCATCCGATGTAACTTTTTCCATAAAAATCCGAAAATAAGACTTAATAGCCAGTAGAACTTGAAATAAAAGAAATACGAGACAATGTTGATGTTTTTTAAATTGGACGGGGTTTTTTTGAATGATATATGGAAAGTTCCCATTTTTCTACACATGTTCCAATTTGATTTTTTACTTAACATTAACTGGGCTAATTATGACAAATTAATTTAGTTTCACTTCTGAATCAAATTACTTTTCTAGCCATAATGTAGGTAACATTGGTAACGATAGAAACAACATTTTAGATAATAAGTTAACATAAACATATATTTTTTTAAATACAGTAGAACCTCGATTATCCGTGCTTCAATTATCCGTGTGACTTGTTAAATCGTGCCGATGAAGCATTTCGCTTATCCGTGAATTTCACCAAAAGGACTTCGATTATCCGTGGTTTTTGTTATGTTACTTTTTTAAAATTAAAAATATGATTTTTTTATTACTTTTTTCTCATTATTCGATTATCCGTGTTTTTCGATTATCCGGGAAGCTTGTCCCCGTCATTAGACCGGATAATCGGGATTCTACTGTAAAATGCAATAACCTGAATCTATATCTCGAATTTTTCTATAATCGACATGTTGGTCCTTTGGTCCTTTGCCTTTCCTATTCATTTTACATGTATTTTAGTCTCTTTAAGTCAAAGTTGTAAAACTCGAACTAATTTCACCGTCCCTTGACTGTTCGAGTTATGAAAGTTGTAGTGCATTCGTTAGAAAATACATTAGAAACCCGTAAACTTTCCTACAAGAATTGAAACAATGCAAGAGAGACGAAGTGTAAGTTTATTGTGAAATTCCAAGGGAACATTTCGGTAAATACTATTTTAAGAATAAAAGGGTTATTTGAATAGTCAAAATCAAAAAAAATATTAGTACATATTGGTTATTTGTATCGTTAAATAATTTTTTTATTACTAAAATAGTGTTTACCGAAATATTCCTTTAGACGTTCGCAATAAACCTAAATACGTTAACTAATAATGTTATCTGCGATTGTTAGAAAGGTAATTTAATTCAGAAATAAAATTAAAATAATTTATTACAAGTAGTGTTGTTAATGTTGTGTAAACATTAAGATTGGAATATGCTTAGAAAAATGAGAACTTTCCTAATATCAAATTCAGAATACTCATTTCATTTAAAAAACATCAATATTAGCTCGTGTTTCTTTTGTTTCAGGTTCTACTGGGTCTTAAGGTAGAAGTAGGACGCATCCGGGTTTTCAATTTTAGAATTAAATATCTCGAGAACCAAACCATGTAGAACGGTGGAAAAAAAACCGTACAATGGGGAATTAAAAGACAGGGAGGGTATTAAAGGACAGATTTTTTTTTATTTAAAAATACGAGGCGTCTTCATTTATTAGTCAATTTTTATGAGGGATAATCACTGATAAAAATCGATTAATAAATGGAAACACCACGTATTTTTAAATTTAAAATCGAATTCTATTCCTAAATACTCCTCTCTGTCTCTTAATTCCCCATTGTTCGAAGGGAGATTTGATCTATTTATAAAAAAATTTGAAAAATTTTTAGCGTCCAGTTTCTCGGGAAATCCCGAAAAACTTGTCATTAGAGAATAAAAGAAAAAGATAAATAAAACAGTAAACATTTTTTAAATTTTCTTCACTTTATTGAAAAAATTTAAGAAATTTTTTGAGACATTTGTGATAATTTTCAAATAAGTTTCATTGATGAAAAAATCGAAAATTTTAAATATGAAAAATTCACGCGAAAAGATGCAATCGACTTAAGGCCCGGTTTTTTCATTTATTAATAAATTAAATGACAGTTAAATGTCATGGTTATGCTGAAATCAACCAGTCAGAGTAGCTATTTTGTACTTTTTTGTAATCGTGACAATTAATTGTCAGTTAAATTTATTCGTAGATGAAAAAACCGGACCTAAGTCTCATTTTCGGATTCTACAGAAAAAATTCCATCGGATGACTTGATTCGTTTTTTGAAAAAAGTTCTGATAAACTTGGAAATAGATCAATCATCACCATGACACCCTGTACATAGATGTGTTCTGGAATCAATTATCACAGGGAAAATACAAAATAAATATAAAATATTAACTTAATCGATTTGTAAATTTTTACGACATAATGTCATTTGTCATTTTGACGAAACACAGCCTGGTATCCACAAATCATTAACTAAAATTCCACAGTATTTACAATAAAAACAATAAGTCAACTAATAGTGGAGCCCCCTCCCGAAAAAAAATATCCGCCGGTAAAGTACCTGAATCAGAGGTGATCAAAACAAAATTCCCTGTTCAAAAAAGGAAAAACACAAACTGTTATATTTAGGAACCACCACGAAGCCAACCTATTTGAACTTACGTCAATCGTGACTAGAACCACTCGTCAGGTATCGGTCAAAGCACAAAGTACCTTACCGCCAAGGTATTTGAATTAAATCGAATTGTTTTGCCAATTGGGTTTTTTCGTTCCGGAATTTTTGTGAATTAGTGTGGGAAGCCTTAATTTGTTTTTTTTGAAAATCGAAGTAAGAAGTAAACGAGGGTAAGTGGTAATTTTTATTAGACCAATTGAGTGAAATTTCAATTAATATTAATCACTTTAGATCGGGTGTTAAATGATTGATTATTGCTTACGAAATTGTGTTAATTCGATTAGCATATGAACATTTGATTAGCAAACATAAAATTAACGATGACTGGGCACACAGTCAATACACATAAAATAGAAAATTTGCATTTTTGTAAATTAGTTTCTTTTATTAATGTGCAATTTTCTTTAAAGTGATTACAGACAAAAATATATTAGTTCTCTCAGTTATAAAATTATGCATGTAATGTAATGTAATGAACACCGTAATGTAATGTAATGAATACCGGAAGGGCATAGCACAAAAGTCAACAAATCTGATGTTTTACTATTCAAATCATGAATTGAATTCCAATTCCTATCATACTTAGTGTGTAAAATTAAATCTGAAAAAGTTTTAATCGACTCCGTATATGTATTTCAAATAGGTACTACTTTACGTGCCTTCGAATTCGTAATTCGTACAATTATGCAATCGTAAAAGACAAAGATTCAGAAACGACAAAGTATCTACGCGTATGTGTAGAACGTAAACAATTATTTAGGAGAGATTGCTCAAGAACCCGATAGTTTGCACCTCTATTCGATTAAATAGAAAAAAAAAAACCAAATCTAAGTTTTATGCAAGAATGCAATTTTCATTAGGTCCCTCCTTTTGATTGCAATATATTATTTAATATACCGTGTAGAAGTTTATTGATTAGGACGGAATTTTTCGCAATTCACCTCGCTATATCGTTCCAAACAACACGCGGTAAATATCAGGAGAAAAGCGTATACATACTTGTCTAGATATACTACAGTAGCTAAATGCAATATGTTAAATTTGACCTGTAATTCGTGCAAATACCTAAGGCGTGTAAATCGTAGCAGCAGTTCTTAATTTTGCAAATGAAAATTTTCTCTTTGATGATTTCCCAAACCAAACTTTCAACGTCACTAATGATATTGATTGATATGAAAAAGAGTTGAATCTCAATTAGAACGTATTTAGGATAGCAGTATCTACAGTGTATGACAAAATTAGAAAATACATTCTATATATAGATTAATAAAATAAAATACAGTTGTTTGAAAGCTCATGAAATAAGCACGAAAAAAGATTAAAAAGTGATACATATCGTCGAAGAAACTGCAACATGACCCAAGTAACAAAAATTAAATTTGTCAAGAGAACGAAAAATGTCAATTATGTTGTTATAGAGTTTTATTTGGGAATTATTTTTCCGTGTTTAATTTAGACCGTTTGATCAAAAGACTCAAAAACTAATACATCAAAATTTTGTATTTTGATATAACGAATCTAAGGTTATTAATAACTCAATTTCATAAAAAATATTACTTGAATCGTATTGTAGTTTCGCCGGCGAAATGTTGCACATTTCCAGAATGGGCTTCAGAAGTCACTATGTCATAAGAGTTTTGTCATAAAAGGCAATCTCAAAAATAACTCTCAGGGATTTAGTTTGGATAGATTTATAGGAAATTTACGTAACTGTGAGTCGTCGATACAACATTTTTACTACATATATTATGATTGAGATTCGATCAAACAGAGAGAGAATATAAAACTTTAAGCTGAATTGGTTTATCTTCTACAGACACCGCTTCTAGACAACGCTTCTGTCCATAAGATTATCCTTGGTAAGGCTACTTTAAGAATTGTGGCTTTGACGAGCTTGTTCATTTACCCTATTGATTAGATCTTGCTTCAACAATTATTATTTATTTTCATAACAAAAAGATAAAAAAAACTATATTTTTATATTTGGCAGATAAAACTCTAGAATACAGGATGTTCCAATTTTGTTGTGTTTAACAGATTTTTTGTTCTCCGAAAATGATCACTTTTCTAACTAAAAAATATTTCAAAAAAAGTTGTTTCATTTTTGTATTAGCCCCACATTCAATTATACATATACCATTACTTATAAGACACCCTGTATAATATGCAAAGACGAAAAATTTTTCTAATTTCAAACATTGGGGATGATTAAAGTTTACATTATATTAATTAAAACGAGACTTTTTAGATTAAAATATACTTCTAGCACTTACCAGAGGAATGGCTACATTGCTTATGACACTATTAGTTTATAACCCAGTTTACAGAGAATAAAATTAAACGGTAACAACCACTCATCTACGATTAAATGTCATCTAAAGGATCCAGCACTATACACTATGACTTCAATAAAAATGCACTATATGAAAACACCACATAGTGCATTCTTATTGACTCATTTAGATCAACTCAGAGGAATAATCGACGAAGTGGGTTACAAAATTTAGACTTATTTTGTTAGGCAACCATCAATCTGATGTTTTATTTTTTTGGAGCAGAGTTATAAATATTTTATTGTTTTAGAAACTGAAATATACACAGTATTTCGTAACCTCCTTACAATGGCTTCACTCTGCTGTCGAGAGGCCCTCGCTGATAGCGTAGCGGGGCCATTATGCGGAGATTATGGGACCCCCTGTATTTATTTATTTTAATGTTAATTATAGCTATTTCATTTGCTATAACTACGATAATATTGAGAACTGCAATCCAGAGGAATGATTTTTCGTAAGGAAATATGACAATAAAAAATATATCGAAGTTTCAAATTATAATCCTTTCATTAAGATATTCTCGAAATACTAAAAGGATATTAAATATTCTCTAGTCTTTCTATCTTTTATGAAGGATTCTTCCAATATTTTAGAATAAATTTTATTCTAAAAGAAAATATTAAGTAAACATAGACTTTTTGTTATAAAAATCGGTGATATAAAAAAAATGATCATATTGAAAGAACCATCCATAAAAGATAGAAAAACATTCAAGACATTGCACTACTTTTTTGTATAAAATTGAAAAGATGCCCCAAACAGATTTTTTTCTAGCATTCTGTGTTTTCGAGATACGGATTATGAAAATTAATTAATCCATTCATTTTGGAATCTCTCTTATATTTCAGGTCTCTGACAACTTATCAAAAAGGTAAAAAATCCTTTCTCCAATATCTTATAGGTATACACTACGAGTATATCCTCACTTGGAGTAGACAAANTCATTATTTATAGGCTACCTTGTAGATATATGTATAAAAAATACGCATAATTAAAAAAGAATCATTAGATTTCGGCTAGGTAATGGGTATGAAGGAATTTTCAAAGTCAAAACTATAATATTTTTCCTTCATATGAAATCAATTATCTAGCCCATTACCAATAATTAAGTGACAAAATTGACCACGAAAGAATGTAAATATTTCTATGGAAATTTTCTTACAACTTCTAACATAAAATATTCAGGTAAATAAATAAAGACAACAAACATGTACGCAAATTACATTTGGCGCAGCCTTTTTCTTGGACATCTATTGTACTATTTACACAAATTACACTTGTCGCAGCCTTTTTTTTATTAAACATCTATTATCAATAAATAATGAATAATTTTTAATATAAATTGAATATTTCCGGAATCCTTAATTAAAATAAGTTTTTTCTACTTTTAGGTATCCTAATGGAAAATATAATACTTCAAAAAAAAAAAAATAACCTCTCATTGACGTATAAATTTCTATAATTATTCCGAGAAAAAATTCAGGAAATTGTAAACATATGCAATAATAATAAATAAAAAACATAGGCCAAATGATAAATTTGTTTATTAACGATTGCCTTTTATTTTATTTCATAGTTCCAAAATCTTGTATCAATACATATTTTCAAGATCAAATATTTAAATAACATCTGAATATATCTTTACTTGCCTAATTATCTCTCCATACTGAGGCCTTCGCTTCCGAGTCATCAAAGTCAATATTAATGACTGTCTTCCGCGTTAATCGTTTCGAAACACGTTTCAAAGAGGAAAAAAATATATATTTCCAATTATTATAATATATTTATACTACGAGGGTTATTCAATTGAGATTTATCTTTAAAGGTACACTGATTAATTGTTTTCTGGTTGCAGATGGATATCTACGAGCAGCAAGGTCAAGACATAACGGCCTCCGACATGATCCAACCAGAAGAAGACAGCGACATTAAAGAATTTTACAAGGGGTCTAGTATCTTTATAACCGGCGCCACTGGTTTCTTGGGCAAGCTTGCTATCGAGAAACTATTGCGCACCTGCTCGGATTTAAAGCAGATTTTTGTGTTGATCAGAGCAAAAAAAGGCAAAGACGTCAAACAGCGTTTTGAAGAGATTTTTAATGATCAAGTGAGCATGGATGCAATTTTGCTAAATAAACTTGAATAAATTGCTATTTTTAGGTATTTGATGTGTTGAAAAGATACAACCCAAATTTCAGAGAAAAAATTCACCCGGTCGTTGGGGATGTGAGTCTTCCCGATTTGGGATTGAACGAAATCGATCAACACTTATTAATCCAGGAAGTGGATTGTGTAATGCATTTCGCCGCCACTGTGAGGTTCGATGAGAAATTACGATTGGCTACGTATATAAACGTCAGGGGAGTGAGGGATTTCCTTCAATTGGCTAAACAAATGAAAAAACTCCGGGTAAGAGTTGTTTTAAGTCTCCGGAATGAATCTCCTGTAATTCTACAAAAAAAAACCAATGACGTCGGATTGTTAATTATAAACTTCTACATCTCTATAAATTTAGTGTGTTAATTTATGTAAACTACCTTGTGGTGTTTTAAATTTCATATTTATATTCACCAGCAATTTGACATTTATCTTAGCCGGTGCTGTAGTCTATGCGTTAATTGCGTTTAGCATCTGGACTAGATTTTGTAATCGACAAAGGATTCACAAATAAAACGCATTTTATGCAACATATTCATTATGAAATTCTCAATTTTGCACGTAATACTAACTTTTAATATGATTCAAATAGAAAATAAATAATTAATATTGTCGGCGTGTGATAGATTGATTTCATTGGAATGAATGGAGAAATTTTTTGATATTAACAGAAATCGCGATTATTTAATCATAGTGAATTGTAGAATGTTCAAAACACCTTCCATTCTGTGTACCGTATACAATTTTGCAATATATTGGGGAGGCCAACGGCGGCATTCATTCGTATTGAGACGTCACCGTTGCCGAGTTTATGCCAGTTGTATTAAATTGATAAGAAACTTGGCAACAAGAGATCCATACCTGAAAAATTGGCGGATGATTTCTTTTTTTTTTCATTCATATATTTGCGTATCGATCTCTTGTTAGATAAACGCTTTTTATTTTCGTTGATCAATTGGAATAACACTTTCAGTAATAAATAATTATAGAGATTTATTGTGTTTGTCTATGTACAAAGTAGAAGTACTAATTCAGATATCTCTTACACTATGATTAAATACCACTATAATTAAATGCACTATGATTAAATGCCACTTGTTTGAAACAAGAAGAATGGAGAGCACACCCAATTGGTTTTAATGACAATTATGCATAGAAGGAAAAACGATTAGAAAATGCTTTTCAACTTTCTAATTTGAAAAGATGATCAGTTTTTAAACTTCGAAAAATTGAACTTTGATAACTTGATTTATTCGATAACTCTAAAAAAAATAGTTGGCACTACAAAATTTATGCGATATGAAAAAGTCCTGGTATCTGAAACTTTTTTTGTAGCAACTCATGATTTGAGTTACCGAAATTTGACTATATTTTTGAAAAATTCACAAAACCTTACAAAGCCAAAAGCACTTATTATAGCATATATCTCGAACTGTATTTCAGTAATTTTTTGCCTTCACCTCAATGAGGTGTAGGACAATGTTATGAGTTAAACCAAGTTTTCACATGATTAGCGTCGTCATTAGACCGTTATAGTTTTGACGCCAAGAATCCGCATCTTTAATCCAGACGTCTATTAGCAATTGTTTATGGAAACTTGGCTTTAAGCTGAATTTATTATAATTTCTTATAAACTATATACCTGCGTTTCCTTTAAAGGCCTTCCTGCATGTCTCGACAGCTTTTTCTAATTGTGACCGCAATGATATCAGTGAAACCTTTTACGATCCCCCGATCACTGGAGAAAAACTTCTGAACCTCGTCGAATGCTTGGAGGATAACCAATTGGAGGCAATTACTAAGACGTGAGTGAAAAATTAAATTTTTTATCATTACAAAACCTTCTTTTTTTTTAATTGCAGGGTCCTGAAAAATTTTCCCAACACGTACGTCTTTACTAAATGTGTAGCTGAAGATATAATACGAAAAGAAGGACAAAATTTACCAATAGCCTTATACAGACCGTCAATAGGTATTTACATTTATATAAGAATCGAATTTGTTTAAAATTTACTTTGACTTTAATATGTAGTTATTGCTACTGTAAAAGAACCAGTATCAGGATGGATTGATAACGTTTATGGGGCCACAGGAGTTATGGTGGGTGCGGCTGTTGGTCTGCTCAGATCGCTTTACGGCAAAAAAGAGAATAAAGCTGAAATGGTACCTGCAGACTATGTAATAAATAGTTGTTTGGCTGCGATGTGGGATGTCGCCACTTTCAAGTAATTTTGAAATTTTCAATAATCTAAACTTGAATTGCTGCATGGCATTTTTAGAACGTTGAACAATAATAAAGAAGTACAGCAAGAGGAGAAATATGAAAAGGAAATTCCAGTGTACAACTATGTTAGTACTCCACAAAATCCATTGACCTGGGGTAGGTGTTGTGCAAAATTTATTTGAAATATTTTCTAAAATTCATGTTTTCCAGACCAGTTCCATAGCCTATCCGAAAAACATGCAAAACAAGTTCCATCTGAAAAAGTGATTTGGCATCATATGTTTAAAATGCGCTCGAATTATTACGCTCACGCAGTGGCAGTCTTCTTTTTACACATCATTCCTGCATATTTGGTTGATTTCATTTTGACCTGCCTAGGGAAGAAGCCGATGTAAGTAAAACTTTCACAAAGAAAAAAATGTTTTTTTATGGACAAAATACTTATTAAAAGGCTGGTCAAAGGATATCAGAAAATTAATAAATTCGGAGATGTTCTGGCCTACTTTACGATGCGCGAGTGGAAATTCAAAAACAATAACGTGCAATCTTTGTGGAAACGAATGAAGAAACATGATCAAGAATATTTCGATTTTGATATTGAAAAACTAAATTGGGATATGTATTTTCACACCTACACCAGAGGTAAAGCTTTTATCATGTTTTGTTTATTATTTGTTTTTATTTTTGTTTTTGTTTTATACATAGGTGCCCGAGTCTATTTGCTGAAAGATCCTTTAGATACAATACCACAAGGACAGATAAAATATTATAAATTAATGGTTCTACATTATTTAGTTCTATGTGTGTTTTGGTTTTTAATGTATCGATTGTCAATGTTTTTATTTAGATATTTATTTAGTTCTTATTTTAACTTTTTAGCATAAGATATTACCTTTTAAGAGCAATTCGTTTGTATTTTTCAAACTCTATGTAATATTTTAGTATCACTTTTAATTCTGTATTAAAATTTAGCAAAAATTTGTAGCATTGTAGCTGCCATGTTGTTATTTCATGCATATGATTGAATTAATTTTACAACCACAATTAAATATTTATTTCAGGGTGTTTCTAATGATTTTCTTTCTTCCACACTGGCCTCAACCAGCATAGCTTGTTTATTAGTAGGGAGAATTAACGACAAGTCGATTATAATCCAAATTAAACATATGTAGTACATATTATGTACAGTAAAGTTCGGTTATAACGAGCTGCGAATACGAGTCCTTCAGCTATAACTATAACATTAAAAAATCCTTATGAAATCCATGATTTTTTGTTTGGTTAAAAGAAGTCCTTTGGTTATAACGAGTAAATGCTGTAGTCCCTTGGCTTCTCGCTATAACCGAGCTTTCCTGTATCTGACTTTTTGTTATCAAAACAATGGGTGTACCATTGGGTGCATCCCTCGTGTAATAAATGTTTGTAGTAGCGCCATCTTGGGACGTGCAAATTACATACACTCTACAAAATGATATCCGACTATGGAGATTATTGAGAAACCTAACAGATGACGCTGTTGGATAATTTTTAAAAAATTAAATCGATAATGACCATTAAATGAATGAATGCTCCTTTGTAAAATTTATAGGAATAGCAATATTTATTTTCATATATTTGATGTAAAAAAACAATAAGGTATGCTAAATTAAAATTTATTTCCAACTTACAAAGCCTAATTTGAATATCAAATAGGTAGACAAAGACAAAATGACAAAAGTCGATCAAACAATGTTAGTAAAGCATATAAAATTTCAAAAATGATTTAAATAAGTTGATCGTGCCCGGTAGAAGCTTTGAGGTTCAGACGTCTTCCGATAGATCTGATGGGGGGCGCCGCGTTGTTTGTGTGGCTTATGCGGCGCGTCGCCAGTCGTTGCCGCGCCGCCAGCGACGTTGCCACACCGGCGCCGACGCCGCGTATACTCGACGTCGCCGACGACACGCGCCCCATGATTATATTTTGTTCATTTTTTATGCGCCATCGCCATTCTTCTTTATTTCAAATGCCAGTTGCCTAAAGCCAGTTAGTTTAAATTTTTTTTATATGTTATTACGGATACTCTACTGTCGATCAGACGGTAGGTTTAGGGATTATCATAAAAAAAGGTTCGTATTACTAGTGTTATTTACATGTAATTGAAATTTTGAAATTCAACAGACAAGGTTGAACGAACATGTCCAATTGTTGTCAAGGTACAAACTAATAAGCCGTATCAAAGAAATTGTTATTTTTTCCTATTAAATTACCGTTAAATTAGACATTTTGTTGTTGGTGGCAACACTTTGAAATTTCCCCGGAAAACAACTATTTAAAGGGGGGCGTTCGTTGTTGATTTTCAATAAAAATAGTGATTAAGTTCGAAACTCTAGACCAGACACAAATAATAGAATATATGACATATGTGTGTCGTATTTTCATCATAAATCCATTCAAGAAACGCGTGGCCAAAGATAACTCGTCCGAGATAAGTTTTATCTTTCGATGTTGTCAAATAAACGAAACTCATCTCGGGTAGTCAATGATGTGAGACTGCGGTCCACCACACCCTAAAACATTTTGGATTTTCGCGGATTTTTTTATTATTATTTACAACACATAGCATCACATGTTGATAAAGTGAGTGTTAAGGTCCTAATTTTTGAAAAAAATCCTCTTTTATTGAATTGCATCAATTTCTTGCGTCATTTTTAATGCAAAAGAAGCAATACTTTTTTCTTTTAACAAACATAATAATGTCTTGGCCAATTGAATGGCCATTCAAAAATAATGAAGACTGCGATGGAATTTATTTCGTCTCTACACATTCCTTTTTCATTGCTTGTATTGCAAAGACAAATTCCTTGATACGAGCACTAATGAAAGATGACAAAGAATAAAAATGACTTATATGAGATGAAATAAAAAACATATGAAAAAAAAAACACCGCTGAACAACTAATACAAAGACAAATGTGAGTTTTTAAGCCCATCAGTGCTGTTCCTTGTAGCTATTAAGGCAATATTATTTATACCCTAATTAATATTCAAATTTCTTTTCCAGATTAGGCCAGTACTTCGTTAAGGACCCCATTAAACATTAGGAGGAACAACGATTTCTAGGAACGACACACCAGAAGATAGATAATTACATCTGATATAAACGTACGCCCATCCGGAAGAAATTTATTGCCGTCGATTTGGAAATTATTTACGAGGGGAAATTTCTTCGTACAATTTTTCAACACTCTTCTCGAAGTCGACAACGAGGCTGCTGAGACCCGGATTCATATGGTTTTCATGGTGAGTGCAATAGAAAAACAAAAAGAAAAAAACAAATCACATTGGCCATGAACAAGGGCTGACTATCAAACATATACTGTAGACTTTGGAATTATTTTTTAAGTTGGTAATATTTAGCAACCTCGAGCTCCCGTTTCAAATAATAATTACAGGTATATTCGAAGTTCTTTTGTTTCCCATTACGGCCGCGATTCCACGTTGCCCAGGTAACAATTACGCATCTAATTTTTATTGTTCAGTGCCGTCAGTTAGCTATAGTCGTTGTTAATAAATTCAAATGTTTAAGTTAAAAAAGCGTATGCCGAAAAGACCGTTAGTTTTTCTCTATACATTTTCGGGGGATTTTAATTTTCTGGCATCAAACTGTTCTCAATAAACGGGAAACATGAATGGTCCCGTCTACGGCACTGTTGTTAAGGTCGTAAGTGAGACCGGAAACTGTCGTAGATCCCCCTGCCTCTTCCTCTCTGACAATGAACCTGTGCCGGCCCCCACGTTTCCGTTTTTTAACGCTTGTTTAAATCTGCAATTCTTTGGAAAATGAAAGTTTTCAATTCTTCTTTACTGATTTGGACAGTTGCTACAGTAAAAGTTTGGAGCGATTTTCTAAAGATAACTAAGAGAGTTCCGGGCGCCATACAAAAATAGAGAAGAGATACGGGTCTTGATTTAATAAAAATTAAGTTATGTAACACGTAATAAATAAACAAATAAAGTGCACCGCTCTAATCGATTTGCGCTTTTCAATTTCCCGATCGACCAACCGTTTCATACAAGGATATCAATCGTACGTAATCGGCGTGACACACCCACACGGGCATCTATCTTAAATATCCGCAGGGCCGGACCCAGGAGGCAATTTCCCAATAAAATCGTGGGGTTTTGCGAGGAGAGAGATATCGATGGCCCATTATCGCTTCATCGTTTCTGTTTGCTTTTTACACCTTTTACCCGATGTGCGAGCGTCATGTTCCGGGAAGGCGTGGCTAATATTTAAACAAATATTTGTTGTTTTGTTTAAACGTTAGGTGTCATCGTGGCGCATCGGTAAGCGGTAAATGCGTTTTTGTTGTCCGAATCCGAAAGAAGCTTTTTTTCTTCGTTTAAATGTTAATTGAATATCTTTTACCACTTATTTATAATAGCGATGAGGAAGAGGGAAGATATCTAGTATTTCCATTGAAAATCTTGATTTTTTTGCAGATAGGCCTAAAGACTGGTTTACATGTAATTCTGAATTTTGAAAAATATAAGATTCAAAATTACACCAATGCTGTTTGCTTTGCATGTCCATAATTTTAGTATCTTCTCTGGAAAAAAATGGCATTTGCTACCTGCTAATAAGGAACGTATATTTTATTCATAATAATAGGTAAAAAGCAAAAAACTCGATATTTATCGATACAGGTTAGAATAGTGCTTCAGAATGACGTCAAGATTTCATTATTCCTATTATACTACAGTAGGCTCTGAAAATCAATAACATACTTCATTTTCCTTCTTTGATTTTTTCTTTTGCATGCCCTTTCATGGTCTATTTTTTTCTATTATTCTTCTTAATCTTCTTATATGACATTATTGCAAGGTTGTCATTTTCCTTATATTATAGCTAGTTTAAAGGGAAAAGTCTACGTCAATAGGCCAGCAACAATTACTGACCTCAAAATAAACATTGTACGTATTATTAAGGAAATGGAGTCAATTGTATTGAAGCCGAGGACATTTCGTCCACTATTATTTTCCATTAGTAATTGTAAAAATCGAACTTTATTGAAGTTTTTTTCGTGAAAAAAAACCTTCGGAATTGACAGAGCCTTTATCGAAAACTGGCTATTTCATTTACTGAACAACAAAATAACAAAAATCTCTTGTGACATTTCAATTTGTACGATTTTTCATCGTCAAACGACCTACACTCAAGCAAAAAGACCTGTTTCTCTCTAATAGGTGCCTTAACCAGAAGGTGTTGGTTCATATAATTGCTCGGGTAAAAGTAATTTTGATTGATTTAAAGTAATTATTAGTTTGGAGCGCAAATCTCGATAGCGTTAATTTGTTTTTACGTTTAATTAAATCTTTTAGCGATTGAACCTGTTCCGGTCTTTAACGTTTCTTATCGTTAAAATGTCGTGAGAGAAGATGAGCAGAAAAAACAAAAGAAAATTTCTGTAGGTTGAAATTCAGGAGTGAAAGGTTGTGTTAAGTCTAAGAAAATCGACAACAATCGTGATTCGAAGCATTAAAAATAATTAGGGAAACACCTTTGGTGGAAATTGTAAGCACGCTTCCCTCCCGGTCATTTGATTGGTTCGATTCGAGTAAGTTACCCGCACCAATGGTCTTTCAGGTTCTAACAAGCATTCAAATGTCAAATATATTTGAGAACGACATATAAATACAAAGGTGTTGCGGATTAGAAGTGAAGAAAACCTATTATTTTTTTGTGAAAGCAGTGCATGGAGAATGCTGAAAAAAAAACCTGTTCTAAGGTCTCGCGCTAGGTTTTTCGACGTGCAATCGTGCGTACTTTTCAACTTTTAACCAACATTTTCTCACCATTTCACCGACAATTATATTTTAAATCGATAAATCTTTCACTCGCCTAAGTAAACCATTAATTTGCCGCGCTTCTAAAGGCCTTACACACACAAACACACACTCACACATATGTATCTATTTACTATATATAGTGGCTCAATTAAATAGCTTTTTATATTGTGAGTCTATTCAATGAGCCACTCTGTATATAAATAAGAACAACTACCTGTTCCGTTCAAATATCGACGATCTCCTAATTAGTGCGGACACTATCGACGATTCACGCCCCAAGTCGTAATTAAGCTGTGTTTACAATAGAATTACGTGTCATTTTTTATTCTTTTGATCGACCAATTATTGATCAACATGGCAACGCCGCGAGGCTCAATTATCCATGTCTTCCTCATTAAGAAAAAAGAATCGTTCTTTTAGAACGTTTTCCCGACCACCTAATCTGACATTATTATGTCTGTTCGCTGTTCGAGTTCTGAACTGTTTCTGAACTTACATTAGTGTTGCCAATGATTTGCGCGAAAGATTCCGAGGTCATTCTTTCTTCTTTGTTAAACATATTTCCCTATTGGAAAGCTGCTGTTCTACTAGCCACTATTGTAAAAAGCAAAAAAAAAAGATTTTCACGATTTCCGAATTCTGCCTAGATCTCATTTTAGTTTCCTTGACACGGCTAAATTGCTTTAAACGAGGGAAATTTCCTTAGATTTGGCGTTCAGGGTACGAATTTTGACGATCTACGTTTAATGCTTAAACTGTTTTAGAATCAGTTTAAGAACCCTTACCACGAAACTATTGTGTCTGTTTTTCGTTATAATGTAATAACATTTGTCTTCGTTCCTTTTTTCTAGATAAACTGAACAAATACTCTCAATTTGTCTGCCGTCAAGGCATTAAGAGCTGACGTAAAAGTGTTGAAGGTTTGCGGACTTTTCTCACCTTTCCAAACAAATGCGTATATCATCATCGTGAAGTCAAGGTTCACTGATAAGATAACGCCCCTTCAATTTGTTCGATAGCTACCTATGTCACTGATTAAAAGTTTTAAAGACAAAGCTAATATGTACTGGGATGGTTGAAGTGGTTGCGCAACCACGTAACATTTTTTGGGGCGTTATCTTGTGTAGAATAAATAAACGATTTTGTGTGACCACGCCTCAAATTTGGCTTTGACATTTCCAAAAACCACAGGAACGAACACGCAATACCATCGATCCATCGATTGAACGCAATATCCATCGATTGAATTTCGAAGAATGGTAAAGATGAGCAAAGTTTGAGTTAAACCAAACCCAAAATCCAGTGGCGTGCTATTCAAAAATTTATAATTATTTACATGAAATTATGAAGTTTTATTAAGAAAATTATATTTCTGATTTTAATTTTTTTGATACGTCAATGGTCAAAGATGCTCTTGTACAACTTTCACAATTCGACAATATGTTCATGTGAACTTAGAAGAAGATGTGATTATGGTTTTTATTTATTTATTTTTTTGTGGAGGGGAAGACGATATTCGTGTTTCGTGAACAAACAGACAATAACAAGGCGCAAACAAACGATCCTCAATTGCGCGCGTTTGGCCAATCCCATTCCCATTCTTCTTCTTCCGAGGAGGAAATTAAAAGGCCGAAAAAGTTCAACAATAATCGCACACCAACTATCGCTAAGGGAAAGTCGCTTCATCCGAAGAAAACATCTCGAAAATAGTGAATGTGGACCTTTCAAAAAACACTAACATGAGACACTGATGCGAATAACATTTTATCCATTGGTACAGAGCTTTTTCCCTTTAAAAATAACGTAATATTTACTCTTAGAGAGTAATTAAACGGGTCATTTATCTTATCCATACCGGAATTAAGTGGTGAACTGGCCTTAAGGCCGACTCACGCCCTGCAATTACGCGACACGACGTGAATAACAGAAAAAAATCAACAACTTTGCGGTTACGCTAGAGTGTATGTGTGTGTGTTTGCGTGCACCACCCATCATCATCATCTGAACGCTCCCATTTTCAAACTGGCGGCATTTAAAAAATCACTTTGTCTTTTCCTTATATTAGTGATAATAATTATGCGAGATTATGTAGATATTTCGATGAGATTTCCATGCAACAATGTAAATAGCATGCGGTGATTGCAGAAAACTTACATCTTTTATCTTGTAAAACAATTTTTTTCTTTGACAACTCTGTATATACATATATAATCAGATACCAACTTTGTACAATAAGAGAAAGGAAAAGTTTAAGAGTTATAGAGAATAATTTGCAAAAATACATCAGTTTGTGAAGATGACTTTGGTAGGAGGAAGTTCTCGGGTCAGATGTTATATGCCCACATTTGGCTAAAGAAATTGTACAAAGTGGTAATGATATATAGATGCTGTTGACAATTTAGAAGACAACAATTGCATTTTCATGACAATAAAATAAAGAAATGAAATTTAGAATCATCATTTAGAATTAGCGATATTGAGAATGCGTTGACATACTTTCATTTGACAATAAATTAAAAAACAAGAAGAATAATCAGTTAATATTTCAACTGTGATCACTTTCGCTAGCTCATGGCTAAAATCAATTCGATTATTTTCATGAAAAATGGCTTATACACTACGCGTCAAAATTAACGCACCACTTGAAAATTCACTAAATTTTGATAGTGAATATCTTTCCAACCACTGCACGGATTTCAATGATTTTGTTTTTCAATTGTAGCCCTATTATGAGCAAATATCCTCCTACGAGGAGATGTCCAAAAAATTAAGCCTTCATATTGTACAGGGTGTGTAAATAGTGTCATGTTTTTTCTTCAAAGTTTGACGTCTTCCATGGGCAACACCAGGTGGCTGAGGTATATAAGAACTATGCAGTCATGTAGCCTGGTGTCTCCTGAGTATTTTGTTTTTTTAATCGTCCATTTATGTTGAACCCTTCCAGAGATATCACATTTCTTAAGACACCTTGCATTTTTCCATATGAAGTTTATTAAGCTGCCGGACAAAATTGGCCCAAAATTATCATTGTTTATATTCACTGGACACATGGTAACCTGAGAATGGAGACATAAGACTAATCCACTGTATGGTTTTTATATTCCTCAGTCACTTGGTATTGCCCACAGAAGACCTTAAATTTTGAATAAAAAAACAGAAAACTTTATACACCCTCTACAATATGATGCCTTCATTTTGGGACATCTTCTCGCTACAGGAAATTCACCTCTAACAAGGCTACAATTGACCAAAAAATCACTTAAATCGGACGAATGGTTGCGAAGATATTCATTGTCAATACATAAAATGCAAGAAGTGTTAATAAATTGAATATCTCTAGAAGGGTTCAACATAAATGGACGATTAAAAAAATAAAATACTCAGGAGACACTCGGCTACATGACTGCATAGTTCTTATATACCTCAGCCACCTGGTGTTGCCCATGGAAGACGTCAAACTTTGAAGAAAAAACATGACACTATTTACACACCCTGTACAATATGAAGGCTTAATTTTTTGGACATCTCCTCGTAGGAGGATATTTGCTCATAATAGGGCTACAATTGAAAAACAAAATCATTGAAATCCGTGCAGTGGTTGGAAAGATATTCACTATCAAAATTTAGTGAATTTTCAAGTGGTGCGTTAATTTTGACGCGTAGTGTATCTCAATTAAAATTCAAAATTGTCATAATATTTTCATTAAAATAAAATCAATTCCCAAATACATTATGGGAATGTGATTTTTGCTGAAAATATAAGCAACTTTTCAATTGGCATTCTCAAATAATAGTACTGTCACTTGGCACGAACTAACGGAATAGGGAGAAACTTAGCTCTGGATGTGACATTTTCATAAATTCTAAGTGGTTCTAAGCGTTTGGAATTTTTCTACAACATTATTTGATAATGAAGCAAAATTTAAATAAAAAAAATCTAAGTAAAAATGTAGAAAAGTTTATCCCTCTTCGATTTTGATGAGCCTTTGCATACAAATTTATTTTCACTTCAATAGTAAGAATATGATTTTAAAAATTGTCGCTCGGTGTCCCTTTTTAAATTTAGTATACCTGATGCAGGTTAATACGATAGAGATATAAGATTGGAACGGACAAGGAAGTAACAAATCGGTTGCATCACAATACAAAAGGGAAGATCATAAGCGTACATAAGTCCTTTTTTAACAGCACATCTAATAAGGAGGACACATCTACGATTTAGCTTTCCTCTCTCTTTTTACTGAGGTGTCCTTTCCGCTGACATGAATCCCTATATCTTGCCCGTTCTAGTCTTATATCTCTATGGTTAACATGCACTGTCATTTTTCACAATACAATACAGTCTGGTTCTAACGAATCCAGAAAATGCAAAAAAATGAATTATAACTGGTGAAAACTTACATTGATCTTATGGGAAAATTTTCATTTCGCTTTAAATTTTTCGTTCGTTATAACCGAGAATTCGCTATAACCGGGTTCGCTATAACCGGAAACTACTATATTTACAAAACTAAATCTAACCCTACAGTACCTTATCTTGTGTAAGAAAAAACATTTCATATATTCGTCGTTTCTTACATAAAATATTAACTGTTTTGCGTGGTTTAAAATTTATGCCGGCGAACTTTTAAGAACATTATTAAGCATAGGGTAAGATCTGATTTGGTAAAAAATGTAAAAAAGAACAATGCATGTTAACATAAACAATATAAAGTGTACTAAATTTATACTGCTTATCATAAAAAATGGTACACCTAGAAGGATTGAATTTATTTTCTCGAGATTAAGTATACTACATATTTAGCTAAAGTAGTAGTGCAAATTATAATCATTTGATCATTTTATGAAACTTCCTAACCTTAATAAGGTATGCTAAATTTAAAGAAAATAAATTCAATGTTTCTAGGTGTGCTATTTTTTATGATACAATGTATTACATTTATAACTTAAAAAAGGTTATCGAGCGACAATTTTTAAAGTAATATTCTTATTATTCAAGTGAAAATAAGTTTTTATGCAAAGTTTCATCAAAATGGAAAAGAGGCAAACTTTTCTGCATATTTATCAAAATTTAAAGGTATACGAGACAGAATGCAAACGAGGCAAGACATGGTCGAACGAATCCTCATCTAATAATAAATAATAATAATAATAATAACAGTAATAATAGGGTAAACCAGGTAGTAATTGAACAGTTAAGAATTTTTTGAAATTTTTACTTACGTAAAAATGTTACTTTTTATTGTATAACAATGGCGTTGGTTTTGTGATTAATCATTTCCAATTATCTTTAAGTCCAAATAAGCACTTTTTGAAAAAAAGAAAATTAATAAGACTCAAAATACAAAAAAAAAATCAGTTATAGCACAAAGATTGTGATTATTGAACATAAAAACTCTATTTATTGGACAGTAGTTAAATACACTTCAATGTTCGTGATAAATAAAACCTAAAAAAGCCTACAGATTTCTTATTTTTGAGATGTGAATGCACATCGTCCAACAATTATCACTTGTCCAATCACTACCTGGTTTACTTTAATCCTAATCTAAAATCTATCCCAAATACTATTGCACTTGTGTGATATACATAGCACAAACTAATCAAAGACAAGAATTTAAAACTAACAAGCGATTTGTCAATATGAAAGACAAAGACGAAAGTTGTAGTTGATTTGAATCGGTAACAGGTGACATATGACACAAGCGCAATAGTATTTGGGACAGACTTTAATTCATATTGTTCAGTGTCTGTATTCTTCGCGAATACCAAAAAATATATATGATTACATTACTTTGCAAAAGGTAAAAAGTTGTGCAAAGAATGGGTCATAAAACTGCAAATAAATAAGCCTTTCACAAAATGAATGTATGCAATTTCATTTTAAAGAAACTAACTTTAAATAAAATGTATCCCATTTATTGATTCCACCACTTTGCACAATTACTGCTGCCATCTGTAATCGTTTAAGATCGCCAATAAAAAAATGATTGAATGTCAGCTTTTGGCAAAAGACGAGATACGAACTTACGAAAGAGATCGATCACTATTGCCTTTGATTGGGAATATCGAATTTTCTGTTATAAAATAGTTGCGTAATGATGTCATTAGAGTTTACGTGGAAAAATCATGTCACCAAAATAGAAACTCTCGAGCAACAAGACTCAATTTGCAATTCAGGAATGTCACACCCTTATTCGGTCAAATGTCATTTCAGTCGTTTGTAAATAATAAAAATAAAAAGTTACCTATTAAGCACTCGACTGTAACTCAAAGAAATAAAACAATCGTTGCCTAACTTTAAGAGGACTTTTACCATCATCAATTAAAAAATGCAACACTAAGCGTGTCTCGAATGATTAAATAGTGAATTAATCATCATGATAATATGAAAAAATATATGAAAAAATCCTAATACTGAGTTTGGATCGATGAAAGATCGTTCAGACGACACCCTTTCCATTGTGTTTTTGCGCTGCACGAATAAATTAGTCGTTCCTCAATTAACCAGCCTGATTTTAATTACAAATCGTACCAGGGGAAAGGTGATAGTTACCATGGATAATTCGCAATGGGTATGAATATGCCTTGAGGTTAATACAACTCGCATTTTTTAGGTATTGTTATCATTTAGAAATAGATTTAAAAGTGTTGTTGCTATCACTATTAGCGTTGAATCATCAAATCAAGCTAAGGTCCATCACAATGGTCGAAATCAAATTTCTCTTTACAATGGGTGGAGTCCTTCTCGTGTTGGATCACTCGGACTCATGACCATCGTCATACAATTAATCGTTACATAAATGGATAAAAATTTTTAATATTTATTTTTCTTGTCGAAACTAGCGGGACGCCGACTTCGAACAATGGGGTAAGCGATTAATAACAAAATAAGATTTAAGTTTTGACCCATTTTTTCTCTCCATAAAACAACGCACGGTAAAAAGTGCGCCAACGCGTTCCGAACCATCGTTACGACAAATGTTTTATGGACGTTGTAGGTGGTCCTAATAAGTTCTTGGGCATCATCCTAATTTTCTAACAAAAGAATCGATAAATGAACACTGTTAGCGTTACAATTCAATGTGCCTTATTTCATCAGAAGTTAATTATAAACATTTATGTAATTTATACAGAGTGAACTATATAAATGAATGCATCATTAACTGGCATTACAGTTTACTGTTCTCAATAGCTAATAAGTTGCTAACGTATGGCAATTGTAAAAAAATCATATAGATTTTAAATAGCTAGGAAAACAACCCTGTATAGTAAATACTTAATATTCTGACTGGGCAATACTCAGATACATGGACATGCCGTAACTGAATATGCATATTTCCAATGATATTTCGTCATCACAATATTTTTTGCGCATTCCAAGGAATTGATAATGGCCTATTTGATTTTCAAGAACATAAATGTATGTTGACATTTTAGGCAGAAGAGGCTAAATTCGGATTGAACTCAGAATTACGTACATATTTCTCTAATAAGACCGTCTCAAACATATTTTATTATCCAACATAATGTCACACTTCATAGTTTTCATGGTCTCTAATCTCACCTGACTTTAATTCTATTGAACCAAAATAGGATGTCTATTAATACATACATATAAGAAGTTGATTCAGAAAAGATCATTTACGAGGTGCTGCAGAACCAAAGGTGGGCTGCTTGAATGTTCAATTTTTACAGATTTTTTGAAAAATTATGAATCTTCATTTTTATTTAATTTTTGAGGAAAAAATGTATGAGAATATTTAGTTTCGTGGGTTGCCTAGTCTGACTGTCAATTGTCTTACCCGACAATTGGCAGACAATTAGGACATTGTTTCCGCGTAGTCAACCGGTACTTTTTAGTAGATAATCAATCTTGTTATTGTTATTTTAGTTTTTGGAGTGATTATTAAAAGTTGAGTTTTCCCTTTGAGGCTGTTCTCTTTAATTCCTGATTAACCTTTCTATTATAAATTTTAGGTCAGGTCGAGAGCATAAATACATCGCAGTAAACTTAATAGTGCTTTTGCAATCATTAGGGTAGAATTTCTTAGACAAAAGTACATCAATTTTTGACCAATGAAAATAATGCCGGTAATTCAAATTTTAAAAAAATAAACAGAGGGGTCCTATTAAATTCTATGGACAATAACTCAATAACTATTAATCTTAGAGAAAAATGTAGAAACATTACATTTATTTTTTGAACTCTATAACCTAATAATATTTCCCATTAAATAGGATATCATAAACGAAAAAAAATATGATATATTTATAAATAACAATAAAACCTTTTTCATCTAAACAGGCTCTGAAATCCAGCAACCATGGAAACAAGAATTAATTTGTATTAATTAATGACACAAATGTTCAAAAACGTTTCCTTTTGCATGAACACCTTTACACATTATTCTAATTATTTTTATTATTGCCCTGTTAATGGAATTTCCATTTATGGCTCTCGAAAGGTTTAGAATTCTAATACTAAGTTTTTATAAAGTATATACATATTTCAGTTTTATACCCTTGGACTTTCAAAGAACCTCTAAGAAAATTATCCGCTGGGGACAGATCAGGGAATCGTGCCGGCTCTTTTAAAAAATTTTGATTCCCAATCCATTGATTGCAAAATTATATACATATTTAAAAAAAGTGCAATTTGGTGACCGTTATTTGGACAGGCACTGTCTTGTTGAAATCAAATGTAAAACAATTTCGTCAGCTGAAATTATCCATAAATATTCTTGAAATTAATTATTTAAAAATTGTGAATACTTTTTGAAATTCAAATTTTTAAGGTTTCCATTCCGTGGGCATTGGATCTCAAAGTCTCTGCTTAATAAAAAAGGTTTTATTATTACTATTTACCCATAAAGAGCCGTAAATATTAAGGAAATCATATTAATAAAAATTCAACATGGCCACTAAAAGAAAAACTTAAAAAAAGCTTAGCCTAGAAAAATACAACCTTATTCAAAAGCTCTAATAAAAACACCTTAATTCAAGGACGCTCAAAGATTTTCTGTGCTTTATAATTTTTTTATCTTATTTTAGTCCCTTTAAGAAAAATACTAATATCATTAAATACTATAATTCTTGTATGGTTTTTTGAAAAGAACATGTTGTATATATGCAACGCTGGGCGTTCTAAGATTAAGAATGTTTTTATTTCAAACTTCTAAAATAGTACGTTTTGAAATTATGTATTTCGTAAAAAAAAACAAATCTAATTTTTGCCAATATCTTCGGAAGCAATTGGACGTAAAAAATGTTTATTTCGACATTTATTTGAACATTAAATTTAACTCAACTTCAATTTAATCAATTTCGTAACCCTTATCATTTCCTCGATACTCTTACTTATTGTTAGACATAAATATAGGACAGCCTCTAAATTATTGCTTTTTTTTCGATTCTTCGTAAAATTAAGTTATTTTTTTGCAAAGTAATTTACATGTCTAAATTTAATCTTTTATGAAATTATTATTAAACACATTCTATACATATCTGTAATAATTTTCGAGATTATTCAGTTTTTTTAGATTTGTGAAATTTGATGGACATGAGTGATGAATTGATCGATAAACAATGTAATTTTCAAAAAGGTAACCATGAAATGCTGTGCAAAATATTAACTACATTTTATCTCATTTTGTGCTCCTGACACTTAAAACCATCCGATATTTACATGTAAGTGTTATTGTTTATAGAATTCAGACAGTTATTTGTTACTGTACTAATATAAAAATTAAAAAAAAAATTAAGCACTTAAGGACAGAAGTATTTTAAAATTTTCGGCGAAAAATTCTCAATTTTTTTTAAATTTTTAATTTAAAAAGAAACCGATGTATTTAATCATAATCAATTGTATATCTTTGCTCAAACATAAACAAGTTCGACAATATTAATACAATTAGTCAAGCTGATTTAACTCAGGATAAAGGAAATTGTATGCATTTCATATCGCGAGTTAACTCGGATTATATCCTTAAGCGGTTAATTACAAAAATTTGAAAAAAAAAATGAAAATCTGTGAAACTATTATATATATTGCATTACTAGTGCAGAAGTGAGACAACTTGAAAAATCACATTTCGAGAAAATTAAAAACACAATTTTTATTTTTTTTTCATTTTTTAAAAACTACTATTTGTCATTGAACCAGAGCAATCATATTGAATTGCATTATTGCTGAATGTATTTTTGTTACTTACAAATGAAAAAAAATTCAAAATTCGAAAAATCCAAATATTCTACTCCTATATTAGTAGTGCAACACGTAGAGATAATACATCTATTGGCTCACCGACAACGCACAGTCTAAACTGGTGGATTTAAAAGTATGTAATTTTGCACAGGAGTTTCCTATATAATGTAGGTGAACAATAAGAAAGGATTTTTGAAAATGAATTCCCTAATGTGGTTAACACGTTGACTGTCGTGCCGGTCTATAAGACCGAGTTTTGAATAGTCTACACCGCCGACGCGGTCTATAGAACCGAAATTTTAATATAATCTACCACAACAAAATTTTATCTTGGCGCTGCAGACAAATACGCAAAATACGGTTCGGCAGTCAACATGTTAAATAAATGGTGAAAAATTGATATACATTGACAACTTATAGGAGCTCTACATCAAAAGAATTCGCCTAGCGTATACCGCCAAATGAGTGGTCTAGATACAAAACCCGCCATCTCCAAATTTGTCACATTTAGAAATGTGTGTGTGTGTGTTTATTGCATTCTAAAGTAAGATTGCTGTATATTTATATTTTAAAAGTTTAAGCTTCGTATACCACCAAATTCCTAATAAAAATAACTCTAAAATTGCCGTTTCAATGTAAAATCAATGTAATATGTAAACGGTTTTTTACATTTTACTCAAAATCGTTTAATATGGAGATGGCGAGTTTTACATCTAGACTACTCAAATATAAAACTGATTACATATCCCATGCATTACATGTTTCATAGGTATGCTATCATAACTATCTCTTTTGAAAATATACTTTGCAATCTACAAAACACACACGGATTTTTATTTTTATACTAAAAAAACTTGAAATTAGAACTTTTAACGTTTAAAAATGCGAACTACAAGAATTCGCAAAATCTGCATAAAAGATTGTCACAATAAATAAAACTGCCTTTGGACGATATTCATTAGTTCATCATTTCCAAAAGAAAAAGTTATAATAACATAGCTATAAAAAATTTAATGTATGGGATTTGTGATCAGTTTTCTATTGGACGATATACAGGGTGTTTCCTTGGGAATGGGACAAGGCGAAACCCGAGGTAGGTGAGGTCAAAATATGTCGATTGAACCAAACTTGCCTTAGTACAAAAGTTGATAATAACGGAGCTACAGGGTGTCAAAGTTAAAAAAATAAATCTTATTTTATTTTATATCTTTCGATTGTTTCCAGAAAATTTTACGAAATTCCGTATCAGGGGGTTTTTTGGGATGACAAATTCAAATTTATCAACGATTTAGATCTATCTCATAGAGGGCGCCACAGGCTACCATTAGGACCCATTTAAACCGTTACAACTTTTTTTTGCTACGCTGTATATCACTTTGTAGTCGAAAAATCTATTTTCCTATCTTTCCTACTTAAAAAAGGTATACCTCATTGAAATCGCTAGGAGCAACTCTTTCCGAGAAAAACGCATCTAAAACTCATAATGCATGCAAATTTTCAAAGGTTTAGAATAATTTTTGTGATTTATTTTATTTTTTATCAAGCAAAAACAAGAAAATACCACTTTAAACATTAGAAAATATTAGTTTTTAATCAAAATAGTCTGCAATTCAAAAAAGAAAAAGAATTTTTTTT
>JABRWK010000011.1:0-25474 GCA_013372445.1 Hypothenemus hampei | reverse complement strand
ACCGCGTTAGGATAAACGCAGAAACTACTTTTTTACAAATGATGTGAGGAACCTACCTGATTTTTTTGAGAGCAAAGTAGCTCCCGGTCCTCACGGGCTCCCCTTTGTTAGCTGAATGGTATGCCATTTATCTTGTTCGCGAATGTCCAATACTTTTCTTGATCTCCCTTAGTTTCTATTTTTGATTTTGATCTATGCTGCCATAGACCTCGGTTTTTCTTTTTTTATATACATTTCATGGATTTTGTCCCTTGAGTTTACTCTAGCTTGTCCGGTGTTGGTCCGTTCAGCTAAATATTTACTATGGAACAATTTTTTCTAAATTCATTTCTATATGATTGAAGTTTCTATTCAATATGATAACATTGAAATATTTGTCGTAGTTACTCATTCGCGAATAAATTTAGCAAAAATGGACCTGCAAGTGTAAACGTTTAATTATTAAAATGATAAAATACCAATTCGAGTGATTTTTAGGGATGGCAAGGTTACTATAAACATTCATGTATCGGATCATTTTGTGAATCGTTAGTCATGCCAGTTGATACGATACATCGATTTTATTAATAGTTTTGATATTCCTAAAAATCACTCAAATTAATATTTTTTCCTCTTGACAAATTCTCGTTTTTACACTCGCGATCTCACGGATGCCAAATTTATTCGCGAGTACTAGATACCGAATTATACCAAAAGTTTTATCCAGGTTTGATCAGATCAAATGTACCGTAAACCCATATTCGGTTAGGATAACACGCTGACGATTGATGGAATCCATAAATGGTACCAACATGGAACTGATACTTTAAGTTCGTGTCAAAACACTGTCACTTAAAACGAGAAATTAATTATAGAATAGCATGAGCATTATCAATAAGAAAAAACGTGTCATTTAACTGGACGCCCGTTATAATAAATCGGCCTGTTGTGTCGATCTAATATCCCCAGCCTGAAGAAATCTAACACGATATGACATATCTTCGATCTGAACAAGTACGGATCATTAATAAACATGCACTCGGACCCACTACTATATCATTCAGGTTTGTTCATTGGCGTCGCGACACGATGAAGAAATAAATTTAAATAACACTTGGACAGATTTGCCAATCGGCCTTAAGGGAGTTTCCATTGAAAGTTTCTTCATTTTTTTATAGATTTGGATTATGTGATGACGTATCAATTCTTCTTGTGTTGTTAAATGCGAAAGATTAATTTTACGACGTTTGACTCGAACGATTTGAAGCAGCTCTTCCTATAATAATTATACCGTACAGTTAAGTCGATAATTTTATGTGGCAGATGGCAAACGAAGAAGTAGAAGGCGCTTAAGCGCGGCATTGCGCTCTTCTTCTTCATTTTTTTTTGTTTAATGTATAGTGGCAACAACGCACACGATCATCTTCTATAAATAGTTCTTCAGTTTTCCCTTTAATTATCTTGTCGTTGAATGGAAGTCTTTCGAAAGTTTCGTCATTAATCTTCAAATTGCTTAATTCTAATTAATAATGCGATGAAGAAAAACAAAATATTTATAAGGCTTTTACGCCGTTCTAACGACCGTTTAATTAAAATAAAGTTTTGTTAAATGGCTCTTTCGCGCGTATTTTTGGGCGTTACCGAATTTTTTATTTTAACAGGATGTGCAAGATTAATTGCACCCAATAACGATAATTCCATCGAGGAAAAAATATGATTTATACAAGACAAGAAGCGCAAAAAAAATATTATAAATTATTACATGACGATCATTAGCCATTTTAGACTTCCTAGAGAACACAACCTGTTTCATACTTACTACCACTCATTTAGATATCTAAAAAAAACGAGCAGAGAAAAACGATATACGAGGATTCGTTGAAAAGTGTTTAGGAATTTTCGTGGATTTCAAGCAAATGACATCCTTCAGTAAGTTAGCTTGGAAATTTCATGAAACTCCATTAATTGGTGTCCATTTAACAACGCGTCAAAACCAGTTGTTAAAATATTTCTTTATAATACATTATGCCACAAGAATGCAATGCATAAAATCAAACAATTGAGTTTTCATTTGATGTCTGAGAAAAGAAATACATATGCTACTGAAAAAACATATTTGTCTGTTACTAGGTAGCATGCTTATTTATAACATATTCTTCGTACATATATGCTAGTGATCCACAATGTAAGCATGCAAGCTGTAAACTGTATGAATTACAGCAATTTAGATACCAAAAACTAATATGATCGCGTTCAGACATGCATTTGAGTCGAATGCTTCCGTACTTGTAACTGAAATGTGAATTCACAGCTTGATAAAATTTCCATGTGTCTACTGACCTTTAGAATGTCACCTCAAATTTCAATCTTTAAATGGTTTTTTTTTCATTTTTTTTCGAAAACAAGAACCATTGTATCTACTAAAATGAAAATAATGCTCATGAGCAAAAGTAACTCTGATTCAAGGACATATAATTTTGAAAGCGTCCTTAGGAACTATAACAGATCGAGTCTGAAAAGTGACAGTTATGATGGATTGGGTCAGAAAAGAACCACTTTCAATTTTCGATTTAAAAACTTGACGTTGCACATTTTGGTAAGGGGCAACTTTTCTTTAATTCAGTCATCATTGTATTTCTTACGTTTTACGTGATCTCTGTAGAGAACTACGTATAAGTATCATTTTCCTTCTTATATCCTGTTATTTTCCTCCTTATATAAGAAATCAATGATCTCATCCTTGAATGTGATAAACACAGAAATCTAGGAACAGAAGAAAATCGTTATTTCCTTTCATACTTCTTCTTCTTCTTCGAAAAACCTTGTGACATGACCAATTAAAAAATAAATCGGCACTTTACAACTACCGATGATTGACAAAGAGTTTCGTGCTAATTAGAAGTAGGATAATGGCGTTTAACCGGCTTTGTTCGAAGGTAGATCGGCGACGTGTGGGTTTGTTTAAATGGATAAAATAAATGTTGTGTAACTCAAGAGCCCGATGTGAGTGTGCGTCCGTTCGCAAATAACAATAATAAAATTGCTACCGTCATTATTTTGTAAATTATTGTTAATAAACCGAGGGTTTGTTGCACGCCAAAGTAAAGGAACGCCTTTAGAAATCAATTTGGTCCGCATAATCACCCGATTTGCAACTCATTGAATTTCTTAGAGACTGAATAGATCAATGTTGTAACCCTAAAACATTTTTGACTATTTAAACAGAAAAATTCATGTACAATTAAGAAAGCCAGACAGCATTACGACGTTTGCCTTGAAGATTGCGAAGAAACGACAGCACGATGGGCGATTTTTCGTATTCCTCGGTATTATGACCAAATAATAATTATTTTTATTGGAATCGCGATCGCCTTACAACGTACTAAAGTACAATATTTATTTTTATGCAAGCGATTGCTTTTAAGATAAAGGAGACCACCTAAGGCAAACTAATGGAAGGTAAGCCAACGGCCATCCTGCCAACCAAATTCTATGCTTGGCGAGTGAAACAAGCGCCACTCTATTTGGCTCGGATTACAGAACACTCGATAATAATTTAATACGCAATAGACGTGATAAATGAAACGTAAACAATAAATCACCGAAATCGATGTCAAAGTCGATATACATAAGCCCGCCTCCCCCTTGACAATTGAATAAAACATGATTTAAATAAATCGCTGCTCATTAAGAGCAATCTCGTCTTTGACAGACCCCGATAGTCATCTACATACATAAAGAACGATCAGAAGACGACTGATTATCCAATTTTATAGGCTTGAATTGACTTAAAATAAAAAGTTTTTGGGTGAACAATCCGTTTCTCGGACCTGTTTGAAACAACGACCGGAAATCGCTGTTTACATTGTAATTTGATCGCGGGTGAGCGCGAAAAACGATTCTTTTTCTCCCGCCACGCCTACTTGACAAATAAAAAAAGTCATTATACTTTTTATGACGTATTTATAAAGCTATTACGTCCTAATGCAGGTTCATCAGTACAGTTTTTCTACTTGTATTATTGATATCTAGAACACGAATGGCCACAGTCTGCTTTTTTCTCTAGTTTCTTCTTTTACTCGGATCAAATGCATTTTATTATCGCCCGATAGGTGGCCCGGGAGGTCATAAACGCATCGTAAAGTCACTATAAAGCGGTGAATTTTGATAAAACTCATGTCATCTCGTAAAATCAATTTAAAAGACGCCACTGAATTTTTTTCTTCTTATAGGCGGAAGGACCCCCGGTCCAAATGGAACCCGTGGACCTGAGCGTCAAGTCACCAGGAACGGCCAAACGACCTGCGCAGAAACAAAAACATCCCATTTCGTTGGGAAAAATACAAAACAAATCATCAGGTAAGTGAATTTTCATTCTCTTCTTGTCTGTGCAGCCAGTGGAACGATCAGGAAGCGCGTTCAGTTCGCAGTTCACAAAATATCGCTGCGATCTTGGTTGTACTTACATGCGAAACTAGGACTTCTTATTTAATAATCGTGCATAAGGAACAACTAAATTACGCCACATAAGAGGCGGTTGATTCGTCTTTTCTCTCGACGAGGGGCCGCTCTTGTTTCGCGATAATTAATTGACTCACAATTTGTGGAGATCGGGACCGATAGAGAATTAACAAAGGCAAAAGAGGTTATTTGAAGTATTAAAATGGTGCTTTTTTCAAATTATTTTATGTGCACACCCACAAACTGGGTGGAGAGATTTTTCAGTTGTATGAACTTGTGCTCACAAGTCTAGTGACGGGTGAAAAAGAGGGGCGTTTTAAAAATTACAGGAAATCAACCTACATTTCGTGTTGCAATCGAGATAGGATGATCCCATCGTTTTGCCATTCATCCGCGATATTTTCAAAGACACACAAAAACGTCATAAAAAGTTGAAAACATCGCAAAACAATGAGCCGCACACACCCACAAAAGCGAGGTGTACCCTAGGACGGTTCGAAATTAAAACGGACGGCACACCCTTCGATTGTAAAATTGTCCATTTTCTTCGTAACATTTCATTTTTAACATGCCCGACCCGATATAAACGATACCTGTATATACGGGGTAGGCGACAAATGGTTGGTTATCCATCCCGTAGTCATTAAGCCACTGTTTGCCACTGCCAATTAAAACGAAAAATACATACGGGTTTAAATATAACCGAATAAGGGTTTATATCTATTTAAAGCGAATTTAATTAATTTTTAGATTAAAATCGTAGAAATATTGCATGCAGATATATCCGTCTAGTTTCTATGCTTCAACGTACACAAGATATACGAGATAGTATTGCCTGTTACATTCAAATGTACCTATTATTGTCCTTATGCGTAAACTTATATTTATTGCGTATTTACAGTGAAGTTTTAGAGAATTTTTGCGTAAATAACACCAGAAAAATTAAACAGCGATATTTTAAATCATTATAATGGAACTTTTGGACGCAAAAACTCTTCATGTTTCTCGTTGCTGATACTTTCGTTTAAACAGTAATTTTCCTGTTTGGTGTCTCGTATTTTCCTATAAACCAATGTTTATGTAACATTTAACACCTACTCATTTGGACCTACAGGGTGGATGTGATATTCGAGTAACTCTAACTGGCTCAATAGTCATTAGTAAAAGAGATATATTTTGTTAAGTTCAATACAAATGACAACCAATCCAATGCACACAAGAATACGGCACTGTAAAATCGAAGGGACTGTATTTATACCATTAAAAAAAATGACACTGAAAAACTTCAAGTGTGTGTGTGGTAATAAAGCATTTCCTTTTACCTGCATTATACTGTTTATGTGTGTGGGGAACGCAACTATATCAAGGTCTCGTTTAAACATTTTCTGTGTCTTTGCCTACATTCAAATTTATTTTTTTTTTTACAATTATCGTGGCATTTCTTTTTTTTTTTCTCGTAGTGCTTGGAAAATAATCGAATCGAATAAATAAATACTTTTGCTGTTCCTTCTTGGGCAAACTCGGAGGCCGAATGGGGATTTGTTGTTGCGTTCTGCTCCCTTGAGAACCCAATTTAAACGTTTACCTTTCGGTGAAGAATAGAAAATAATTGGCTCGAATATTGGGAAAATCACGTTTACAACGAATCGGATACAAATATAAACTCAAATTGGCTTCAGTATAAATGAACCTTGTAAGAACTTTAATTTTCGTAGTAAAACTGCAATGACATTTTTAATAGTCTTAACTGTTAAACCATTTCTGCCATTATGCCATTTATGGATAGTTTTCAAGAAGAAAAATTGACATTTTTCCACTATATTTTGTCATTCATTTCATTGTGAATTAATTTTAATTTTTTTATTTTTTCTGAAAATTAATCAAATGTAATATGTTTGATAACTTTATTCCGTGGATTTTTCATTATTTTTAGTCAACTGAAAGGCTTTTGCTCTTTCTAAAGCCTTAGAGATCAGTGCAATTTCAGCTTTAAGCGACATTTCAACAGCATTTGCACCAAACTGACAATGAGTAATTCAAGTTATGTGTTTTTCTTTTTGGCCTGTGCTGTTGAGTTGTTTAAACAATTTCTTGTTTTTCTTAAATCTTAAACAAATGATCTTCATATATGAAATACATACCTTACTCTGAAACAATTGGCAATCTGACAACATGTTTGGGAACAAATTTTAATTGGAAGAAGCAAAGTTAGATTAGTATTGAACATCATGCATTATTTTAAAGCCATTGTAATGATGACACCTTCGTGACATATGTGTAAACTACCATAGCAAATCGTAAGAATTTCTTTTTAGAGCTACCGCAACTCAACTGCAATTAACGTCCACTTGTGGTTGCACCTTCTCAAGATGCACCTGCAATCTATAGAGATCCATATTGAACAAATCAGTCGTACGGCAGCGATAAAGTAAATCAATTAAAATGCAAACAAAACGACAGAAACCCAACGCCTCATTCCTTAATTTGCACGAAACAAGAGGTTCCGCAATATAATCCTGGACACAAACAACTGTTTAAAAGATTTATGGTCAATTTCTTGATCGATCTAATTTAATGTCTAGGTCGAACTAAATATAAATGAGCCTATTCATCGAGTCAAGAAGGCATGATTGAAGAACTGTTACACATCGAGAAACGGAAAGTGTGGGAACTTCGAATCGGACGAAGGTTGTGTTCTATGTGTATGTGTGTGTGTATTTGTGTGTGTGTTGTTCGAACAGGAAGGTGATGTTCACTATCATATTTTAACAAACGTAATTTATATTTTATTATTACTATTATTACATTCATGTAAAGCCATGTTCTTTATGGTACCTGTAAAGTGTATCAGGGCCGTTCTGGCAATTTTCCCATAATTGATTGTTTCATTTCAAATTTGATCACATTCATCAATGATTTTCACATTTGATCGTGACGAATCAATTTGTCCGAACTGAAAGTCGAAAATCTCGTCACGATGTGACTTCACCACGAAAAAAAAACAAACATACGCAAAGCGTTCTTCAAGGCGTAAAACTAGTGGCGACCCGTTTACTACATGAATCGTTGTAGCTGGCGGCGAAATCCATCGGCGATTTTCCCACGATATTAAACGATCTCGCGAGAGCGACCAATCCTCGCTGGTACCTCTGCACCATCTCAAGTTCGGTAATGGGTTCGGCGATTATTTGTTGTTATTAGTTCGATATTAAAAAATCATTAAGCTTTTTGTGGTTGTTAAGATGTTGGTTTCAAGCGATGATGATCACGATAATGGGTGCTCTGGTACCTTTCATTTTAATCATTTTCTCTCACAAATTTAATCAATCTTATACAAAACGCTTACTAATTTACATTTGTCCATCTAAACTCTTCGCATCCATAGACATATATACATAAATAAGATTTAGAAATAGACGTTCCTTCAGTTGCACGATTATAACAATTGTTTTTATCTTTGAACGTGCTACCACCCACACCAACGTCACCCGGGCGAGATTTAAAGATTTTCCGCTCGTCGTGTTAAACCAACGATCTTTTTTCTTATATGTTGGGAATCTTCTTCTTCTTTACATCTTGTCTGGCGCGATCGTGCCCCGTTTATCTTCAACTGCGAATTAAGGAACTGTTAAATGGTGACACGGGGGTCAACCAGGCGACGACGACCGGGAGCGTGATTACGTTGACGTTTAAAGATCTTTAATTTGGGGCCAATAAATAGATGTTTAGGTGGCTTTATCAGGTGAAAGGATCGACAAACGACGTGTATTTTTGTTTATATTTATTGCGCCATTGGTATATACGTTTCGAGGTTAATATGAGTAAAGAGTGTAGAATAATATTTGAAATTTTTTGGTGAACAATAATAAAAATATTGATTAGACATTTTTGTTTTCCAGAAAAATCGTATTTCTTTTTCGATTCCTGAACAAGAAAAAGTTGATAATTTATTGGTGATCAATTCAAAAGTGAGTAAAGACATACAATTTCGAATAGTTTTCGAGAAATTCTGAATGCAGGAGAAAATTGGAATTTCGAATACATATCTGAAAACTGAATGTAGAATCTATTTCATTTTAAATAAAGAAAAAAGTTGATAAATCTTTTCTGAAATTTAAATTATAAACCGTGCGCAAGTTTCTTCGAAACTGAAAAAAGATAAGACTTTTTCGCCTATTTTCTTCAAATGAATAAATATTTAAATCTTTCAAGTTTCCAAATTTCATTAAAAGTACATATTTCAAGCCGAAAGGACTTTTGTTTTGCCTTAGCCTACATAGAGTGATTTGAAATATTAGTGTGTCTAACTGTCCACTCAAAAGCTTGAGACATGATATTTGGTGTTGCTGCTCAAACAACATAACGCCTCCGAAATTATTCAAACAATAGACAATGGGTGTCCCCCTAATAAGTACTTGTTGGTGGATCAAATTGAACTATCATTCTCGTAGTGGTACTTCCACAAGGAACGCGAATATGCATTATTCTTGAAAGATTGGCCCTAAAATAAGTAAAAGGTTACTCGTTGTAGGTACCACAGTCTAGTGGTTTTTCTAGGGTACCATCGTTTCGGGTCACGACTTGAACTATCACACGCCCCGCCGCGCATCTTCACTTACCATCCGGTTCTCGCGGTCGTACCAGGTCGCATACATGGGATAAAGGGGGGAACCACGCCCGATAGATTTTTCTCTAGTTTGGTGTCTAGTTTTACTAAAGAGAAAAAGCCATTTGCGGGTTAAAGTAGTCGCATAAAACAGTCGTTAAGGAAAAAAATATATATAAAAGAGAAGATAGATCTAAATGGTACCCGTTTATTTGAAGATGATACTGCTAAAACAGTAAAACCCGTTAGACGTCGCGTACCATAAAGTCGTAGCAGCCAGCCAACAGAGCGAACCTACATCCCATAAAAGCTGATACGTTTATTGTAAAGAGCCCCAGTGACATGCATGCATATTGTGTCAACGGTACTTACTGTTTTATCTAAAATTTATTCGGATTTTATTGGTGAGAGAGTGAAAGAAGATTTAGATGTTGCCATAAACATTATTTCTTCTCTTTGTTGTGTGAGCGTCCCGTTTTTTTCTTACGATTTTGCATAATAACCATTACTTAATCGGTGCGTAAAAAAACACAGATATTTTAGAATCTAAAGTTGGTAGCTGCACATGTGCACGCGTACACGACGATAAAATCTGACCCGATTTTGCGTTATCGATAGTTAAACATGGTGCCTACTACATGTAAGGCATCGCAATTTTTTCCGAAAAGCAATTTATGAGAAAATTTAGAATGCAATTTATCGAACGTTTTGTAAATGAAGAGTTCAAACTTGGCATGGAAAACCATAGGAATGTTAGAAATCAACAATTAATTAAGCGAGCGTGTGAGGAAAATGTGTTGTTTTCCACGCAATCGTATATTTCGTATCGAGGGATGGAAGTCAATATTTGCGGAAACGATTAAAGAGCGTACTTGAGCGAACCGAGGACCACACTGTTCCAAGTTGTCAAAAAGGTCAATTTACTTTAATTAGAATCTTTATGTGGGCGTTGTCACACAATTTGTACAAATTGCAATATTTTTTCCTGTTCATTACATAACGTTTCATCAATCTACGGTTTGCCGACTAGAATAATAATATTCATTATGGCTTACGAGACCGTAATGACGCATTTACCACACCGATCGATAGTCCTTATTAGAAATCAGCCTCTTTTCCGTTACGGATAATGCGATAATGCCCGTCATAAAATCAATCTTCCCATTGTTTGTTTGAAAATTATTATCGTAGCTCGAGAGGATATACGATTTCTTCTTTTTAAATCGAAAGCTTGAAAGAAAAAAAAAGAAAAATACAGCTATTACGGGTAATTTATTTACTGCATCACACGTGTAAATGTAATTACAAGAAACGTGGACTTTATATGAAAGTACCCATAGTCACTATTACTATCTAATTGTGGCAACGTTTATACAATTACCCATTCGATTTGCCTTCAATGCCAATCTCTGGTTTTGATCATAAAGTATTGTCCGCAACAGTAGCGCTCTCATTAGACGTTTATCGCAATTAACGCAACAACGAAAACTTTTCGTTTATTTCAGCGCTGCTGTCCATTTATAATGTTCAATAGAGTTTTTTTGGGTAAAAACCTATGTGTACCTGTTCCAGTGATGTTAAGTATATAGTGAATCGCGACAGAGAAACATTTCGATAGGAGCACGTTGCTAATTTTTATCTGGCCACATAAAAATACAATATGGCGACCATCACCATATCTGTTGTATTTGTGTTTTTAATAGTGTTTGATGTGTTTATGGTGAAAAACCATGGCCCTACTTTTTTTCAAGTTAGCATTTATAACCTACATGCATCTTGTTTTATAAATCTGTTTAGAACGTAACTAATTTTTAGAAGCCTTTTTTTTCTATTATAACTCATATACAGAGTACTCGATTGGACTTTTTTACTTTATTCATACGCATTCAAAAACATAAAAGTTAGAAGGAGAAACGCTATTTTTCTATTTTAGATTCTAAATATAACAATATTCAATACTGAATACAGAGATTCATTTCAAACTGAGTATTCATTTTAAAAATACTATTAAAGCGTGGTGGTTATTATAAACGCCATCTGGTAACGAGTGCCAACAGCGGGACATTTATATGATTATATTTTTTCAACAGTTTCAAACGGCGTCTTATTACCTAGATATTCTTCTACATTGTAAACTATAAAATTGTAAAACTTTCCAGATGCTTATGTAGCATATAGAGGGAAGAAATTCAATTAATTCAGTAACAAATGTGAAGTTTGAACATCCTCGAATTGATAAAAGTTTGTTAATTTTATCCTCGTCCACGGAATCATTAGCTTTCCTTCCTCGTTAAATAATGTAGATACTATTGAGAAAAATCTCTCAAGATCATACATATCAAACTAGGATTTTTTTGTTTTATAATAGATTTAAGTCTGCAGTAATCAATTGGCACACAATTTGTTTAGAACGACACCGAAGCAACGCTATGAACTGTGCATAAAGGTTTTTGAACGAAACGAATTTCTTTCAACAGTAGAATGATTACTTTGGTGTGAAAACAGCTACTTTCAAGCCATAATACAGTAAACATGAAATCCGAATTGTTTTCAGATTCTCTTCAGAGAGTTGAAATACTTCAATAGTTGGATCATTATTGTTTCTGAATCAGTTCCTCTTTTTCTTAATTGAAGATTGGCTGTTGAATAACGTTCCAGTTTAACAGTATTTCTGTTCTTTGTTTTCGTCGTTTTGAAGAAACTGAAAATATGAGTTCTCTTTACCATTTCGTATTTGTCGTTCTAGAAAGAAGTATTTCAAAGTATTACAGAGAAGTTTTGGATATCTTTTGTTCCAGCTTGAGAACAGTTTGGTGTTGATCTTTTTTTAATGTCCACTTCAATCTTCATTACTGTCCCAACCGTTAATCAATCCAGACTTAAATGGAACAAATCCAGTATTAACATGATTTTCTTAGTAATTAGAAAAATAGAAATCAGCATCAACTCATTATTTTTCTTTCCGTTCATCCCGTTTTAACAATTTTTATTCTTTAGCAGTAGCACCTGTAAGCACTATTATAATAGTACTGTAAAAAACATAAACGCTAATGTTGCGGATGGATGTTGCGATTAGTGGCTTAAAGAAGGAACGCCTCCAAGGTAGTCGTGACTCGTTTAAAATTTTTGGTCGATTCTTTGGATCTTTTCAAGTGAATTAATTAAATTCTTGATTCACCTCAATTAAATAAACGTTCAAAAACAGGGAGGAGAAGCCAAATAGAGGAAGTATCAATTTAAACGTGCATTTTAATCAATTTATTACTGAGGCGCATTGCGTGAAGGAAGACCGAAGGTAAACGACTCCATAATTGAGAAAAATGTCCATTTTCTATGCGACAAAAATCGAAATTCTAAAGATCTTCTCCGACTATGGACAATCAATCAATCAATCAAGAGGGCAATCAAATCAAATGAAGAAAGAAAAAATTGGAAAAGCAAAAGAAGAGTCACGCGAATTATCGGAAAATCGAAACATTCTAACGTGAGATATCGCTTGAATTTCACTGTTTATGGCCGCTCTTTGTTTTCGTTCAACTACGAAGAACCGCTCGCTTACGAAGATGATCATCACATTGTGCATTGTATATGTCGCAATCTCTTCAAGGATTAAATAAATACATCGTGAAGACAGACCGTTTCTTCATGCCATCATCAGCTCTTCACGTAATTGTTTGTTTTGTTTTTTAATTGTTTTTCAATACAATCATTTTTGCTGACAAAAGTCGACAGCGACTTCTACGGTTATTGCGTCATCGTGCGTTTCGTTTTTCATCGAATCGTAACCAGCTACCATAAAATTGACCGCAAAACACCACCGACATCTAAGGAGGCCTTTGGCGGCACACGCTCAACGCCCTCCGGGACTCTTATTGCGTACGCGCGCTAACTGTGCACAATTTTTTCAAACACGCTATGACTTTATATCGTTTCTTAAGTGACAGTTACCTACGCAATTAAACAAAAAAGAACTCCTGAGGATCATTGCCTACTTGGTTTTTTTTCTAGTGTTTTATTTATTGTTACACGCCGACTTGTTAATTAGCCGGGAAAGTAATTAAATCTTCGTTATACATACAGTCAGAAAGCGAGCGGTGCGTAATAATTACGTTAATGAATGAGCCAGGAAATGAAACGAATGGTTTTTTTGATCGAGACTCGTACAATCGTGATAATAATAAGGCACCACTTATCTAATCGGACGCGCTCGCACACATACACACACATACACACTCACACACACATACATACACACAACAATATCCGCGAGTGAGCGTAAAATAACGGGGCCCCAGGCGCAGGGGGGGCTCCTTCAAGGCCGCCGCGATCCGAAGATGAGTCTCAGCAAGTGGACCACTGGCACGCCACTCGGTTCTTTGCCGTTGATGGAGTCGCACGATGTTTTACCAATATACCGGGTGACTTGAAAATGTTTCTATGCATTTATTATTGTTTTTATTATCTGATTCTTAATGTGAATGGCAGTACTTTTTCTTACTTATTATTTAGTTACCTTCTTATTACTATACAGTTAACAGCCTTGTAACTAGCCAGTGTAACTGCCAATTGCCTATCCATACCTTATCCTTTCTTGTTTGTGTTAATTTACGGTTGAACGCCCACCAAAGTAGCGCGTGACATATGACATGACATTGGCATGACCATCTCCCGGCATAAGACACGGGAAAGCACTATTATATTCAAGGTGGCATACCACTTGCCATACCGCACCTCAGATGGTACTTAGGCGAGCACCCGGCCTAAAAACTAAAATTTTCTTGCTTAGTGATTTTCAATGGGATTTAGATTACATGACTGAGGAGGCCATTCTATTATTTCGATTTTATTATATAACCCCAATTTTAAATAGTTACAAGATTGTTTTGGATCGTTATCTTGTTGGAAACTGCTTTCTTACCCATGACAGCTGGGAAAACAATCTGTTCGTATTACTTATTGTTAGTAGCCCTTCACCATTAATCCATCATTAGTGCGTTATAACCTGGGCAAAAACCAATTTTGAAACTTAATTGAAAGAAACATCAATGCTATTATTAAATTTTTCAAGTTCCAACCAACTAATATTAAGTATGCAACAATAAAGATGCCTATTTACTCTATCAAGATTCAATTAGTTTAAACGATCAACGATTATCGTCAAGTTAAACTGAGATCCTTTCCCCGATTCCACGGCATCAACAACCATTTACCGTTGTCCGGTTTTGGTTGCATCATCAGGGGGTGAATGGCGGTGGAGTTGTGGCCTTGAGTTTTACGATTTTATTATAAATTTTTTTAATTAAGCGCTGTTTATGCACTCGATCCGGTTCTGGACCAATAAATTGACGTTTGTCGTGTATAATGTTGCCTTGTAATAAGTTTAACATTGTATATTACAGTTATGTACAATGTGTCTTTTGTCAATTGGTCCATTTATCCTAATTTCTTGAAAAGCACAGTATTTTGATCCAGTTTTAAAAACCTGTTACAAATATAGGAATATTTGTTACAGATATACCTAAACATAGCTTAGTCACAACCCCAGAAATCAGCCTAGCTCTTGCCGCTGACCCAAGCAGATCTCTTACATCAACAGCAGCCCTATTGGCCTTGCAAAGGATAAAAGACTCGTCTCTGTAAGTGAATTCTAATTTGATTGCCGCCCACTTTATTCACAACATCATATTTTAAGGTCGCTAACAATAACGTCAAGTATAGCATCTTCGACAGCAAGTAAATCGAGTTCGAGTAACAACAACTCGTCAATAGTGAATCATAACAATAACAACTACGAAGAGGCGAAAAGCGCCCTACCGGAAGTGACGATACGCAGACGGAAGATTCACAAATGCGATGTAGCCGGGTGTCACAAAATATACACGAAGAGTTCACATTTGAAGGCACACAAACGAACACATACAGGTAAGCTTAACATTACGAGGTTCGTCGAACAAGTTACCTGGCAATTGTACAATCGCCGTATTGTAGTAATCAGTAAGAAATAAATTGTGAATTCATTTGTCCCCGGCAAAAGGTCTTGTTCTCCAGATGCGTTTCACTATTAAATAGTGAAAAATTAAATAATAAATTTTATTATTTGTTTAATTTTAGGTGAAAAACCATATCAATGTTCCTGGGAGGGTTGCACGTGGAAATTTGCCAGATCGGACGAGCTAACCAGACATTATCGGAAACACACCGGTCAGAAACCATTCAGTTGTAATCTGTGTCAGAGGTCGTTTAGTCGGTCAGATCATTTGTCCCTTCACATGAAGAGACATTGACGTTCAGCGTTAAAATTTTCATATTAGATTCAATTTTTTCATTATTTTCATTGAAAATTTCCTTTGCAAAGACTCGAATTCAATGTGCACGAGGAAAAAACTCTGTCTTTGGCTGATTTATGTCTCATGGAAACGTCAATGGATCGTGACTGGAGGATTTTTCTTAAAACAAAACTCACGATCTTTAGTTATATATTAGAAAAACAAAAACACAGCAGCACGTCAACAACTTCTTACAGAAGCTCATGCATCGTAGAGAGAAGTCTTCTTTAACGTTTCATTGGCTTATAATGAAAGAAAATCGTAATCACGATCCGCGTCAAGTTGACTTAACAGTCCGTGCATATTGAAATCATTGTAGGGGAAAAAGTGTCATGTGAGAATAAGATGATCAGTTGAGAATAACGTTTATTCCAAACGAATATCGTTATTTGTCCTCGATTTCCTGAAACATTCCTAGTTAAATATGTATAATTTTTTTTAAGATATCGGAACACGGTGCCAGTAGCGATGTGAAAAAAAATTTTTTTTTTGTAAAAAAAAACGATTATTTTTAGGCTCGATTTTAAGGTGCAATTCTTCATTAGTCTTTTTAACTCTTTTTTTCTTTAAGCTTGTATGATGTTCTTTTAGATTTTTTCTTTTGAAAATTTCATTCATCATTTTATCCAGACAAATATCATAGTAACTACNTATTATTGTTTTTATTATCTGATTCTTAATGTGAATGGCAGTACTTTTTCTTACTTATTATTTAGTTACCTTCTTATTACTATACAGTTAACAGCCTTGTAACTAGCCAGTGTAACTGCCAATTGCCTATCCATACCTTATCCTTTCTTGTTTGTGTTAATTTACGGTTGAACGCCCACCAAAGTAGCGCGTGACATATGACATGACATTGGCATGACCATCTCCCGGCATAAGACACGGGAAAGCACTATTATATTCAAGGTGGCATACCACTTGCCATACCGCACCTCAGATGGTACTTAGGCGAGCACCCGGCCTAAAAACTAAAATTTTCTTGCTTAGTGATTTTCAATGGGATTTAGATTACATGACTGAGGAGGCCATTCTATTATTTCGATTTTATTATATAACCCCAATTTTAAATAGTTACAAGATTGTTTTGGATCGTTATCTTGTTGGAAACTGCTTTCTTACCCATGACAGCTGGGAAAACAATCTGTTCGTATTACTTATTGTTAGTAGCCCTTCACCATTAATCCATCATTAGTGCGTTATAACCTGGGCAAAAACCAATTTTGAAACTTAATTGAAAGAAACATCAATGCTATTATTAAATTTTTCAAGTTCCAACCAACTAATATTAAGTATGCAACAATAAAGATGCCTATTTACTCTATCAAGATTCAATTAGTTTAAACGATCAACGATTATCGTCAAGTTAAACTGAGATCCTTTCCCCGATTCCACGGCATCAACAACCATTTACCGTTGTCCGGTTTTGGTTGCATCATCAGGGGGTGAATGGCGGTGGAGTTGTGGCCTTGAGTTTTACGATTTTATTATAAATTTTTTTAATTAAGCGCTGTTTATGCACTCGATCCGGTTCTGGACCAATAAATTGACGTTTGTCGTGTATAATGTTGCCTTGTAATAAGTTTAACATTGTATATTACAGTTATGTACAATGTGTCTTTTGTCAATTGGTCCATTTATCCTAATTTCTTGAAAAGCACAGTATTTTGATCCAGTTTTAAAAACCTGTTACAAATATAGGAATATTTGTTACAGATATACCTAAACATAGCTTAGTCACAACCCCAGAAATCAGCCTAGCTCTTGCCGCTGACCCAAGCAGATCTCTTACATCAACAGCAGCCCTATTGGCCTTGCAAAGGATAAAAGACTCGTCTCTGTAAGTGAATTCTAATTTGATTGCCGCCCACTTTATTCACAACATCATATTTTAAGGTCGCTAACAATAACGTCAAGTATAGCATCTTCGACAGCAAGTAAATCGAGTTCGAGTAACAACAACTCGTCAATAGTGAATCATAACAATAACAACTACGAAGAGGCGAAAAGCGCCCTACCGGAAGTGACGATACGCAGACGGAAGATTCACAAATGCGATGTAGCCGGGTGTCACAAAATATACACGAAGAGTTCACATTTGAAGGCACACAAACGAACACATACAGGTAAGCTTAACATTACGAGGTTCGTCGAACAAGTTACCTGGCAATTGTACAATCGCCGTATTGTAGTAATCAGTAAGAAATAAATTGTGAATTCATTTGTCCCCGGCAAAAGGTCTTGTTCTCCAGATGCGTTTCACTATTAAATAGTGAAAAATTAAATAATAAATTTTATTATTTGTTTAATTTTAGGTGAAAAACCATATCAATGTTCCTGGGAGGGTTGCACGTGGAAATTTGCCAGATCGGACGAGCTAACCAGACATTATCGGAAACACACCGGTCAGAAACCATTCAGTTGTAATCTGTGTCAGAGGTCGTTTAGTCGGTCAGATCATTTGTCCCTTCACATGAAGAGACATTGACGTTCAGCGTTAAAATTTTCATATTAGATTCAATTTTTTCATTATTTTCATTGAAAATTTCCTTTGCAAAGACTCGAATTCAATGTGCACGAGGAAAAAACTCTGTCTTTGGCTGATTTATGTCTCATGGAAACGTCAATGGATCGTGACTGGAGGATTTTTCTTAAAACAAAACTCACGATCTTTAGTTATATATTAGAAAAACAAAAACACAGCAGCACGTCAACAACTTCTTACAGAAGCTCATGCATCGTAGAGAGAAGTCTTCTTTAACGTTTCATTGGCTTATAATGAAAGAAAATCGTAATCACGATCCGCGTCAAGTTGACTTAACAGTCCGTGCATATTGAAATCATTGTAGGGGAAAAAGTGTCATGTGAGAATAAGATGATCAGTTGAGAATAACGTTTATTCCAAACGAATATCGTTATTTGTCCTCGATTTCCTGAAACATTCCTAGTTAAATATGTATAATTTTTTTAAGATATCGGAACACGGTGCCAGTAGCGATGTGAAAAAAAATTTTTTTTTTGTAAAAAAAAACGATTATTTTTAGGCTCGATTTTAAGGTGCAATTCTTCATTAGTCTTTTTAACTCTTTTTTTTCTTAAGCTTGTATGATGTTCTTTTAGATTTTTTCTTTTGAAAATTTCATTCATCATTTTATCCAGACAAATATCATAGTAACTACTGTTTCCTTAAAAATTGTGTCTTCCAGAAATAAAAATATTAATTCATGAAATTCTTGTGATATGTCATATATAAAGTATTATTTTTGATTATAAATATATACCTATATGTATATTTAAAATTTTATATTAAGATTCCCTATTGACGTTCCAAGTTATTCTTGTACGTATGTTTTTTATTATATGTTTTACACTCATACTTTTAATATTAATGTTTAATGTACATTCCCGTTTTATAAACTTTTTGCCAGTAACCGGCCAGTATATTATAATGATACTTACGTCTCATTTGGAAATTGCCTGCAAGAAGTTCGATATGACCAGTGTTAGATCTCCATCATCTAAAATAGTTAAAAAATTTAATTTTTTTGTAAATGTAGGGCATTCTTAAAATCAGTCAACTTTTTTATATTTAAGACAATATATTTTTATGTTACTATAATGTAAGAGCAGATTTATAAAATGTTATTTTATAGTTGTTTAAATAAATTTTTTGGAAGGGTTTATTGGTGTATAAAACTTTAAAATGTTCTACACAGTTTACAGATTTGTGCAATTTGGAAAGTTGTCTGATTGTTTGATTATGTCAAAGAATGATATCTTTTTGGACGTCATGGATGCATCGTATTCTTTTTCCAAGTTTTAAGATTCTGCAAGCTGTTAATCTTTAAATTTTGCGAATGAAGCAGGTCTGTACGATGTTTTAATTGAAAAATCTAAATCACTCAAGTCTGTCGCTTCCCATTTTTTTTGTCACCTATTATCAGTGCAACTGTCTTAGAAATTCAAACACTTTCAGTTCAGTTCAATGCACTTGAAAAAAGGATACGAACAATCCGATAAATACAGCGAAATTGAGACAGCTTTTACAAATATTGGCTCAATTATTTAGGAGAATTCAAACACTTAATAAAACGCAAAGTGTGTAGGGTACTTTCAGTTTTACTCAATCGCAAGTGCGCGCCTAGCTTAACATTCTCCGCTTCGTTGCCAAATTTCAGGTTTCAATTTGTACTGATATCTAAAGAAGAAGAATGACATTATAACCTTTTTAGCCGTTAAAATTTTAACTACATTAAATATTTGAGGTAAATTACATTCTGCCTTTTCTTAATTTAAACTCTATGGTTTTTAGGTTATTATGTTTGCTCTGGTCCGTCGTTCATTGTTAAATTCATCAAAACCCTTACACCCTTTATACAAGAATGTAATAGCTAATGTTCATAGTGTATTTGCGAATGGAGTAAAAAGGACCATAACAGATCCTTTCCTGTCTAGCACAGTACCTACTTTAATTCCAAGCTGTGGAATGAAAGTGGTAGGAAAACCGAGAAAAAGATGTGAAGATTGCTATTTCGTACGTCGCCAGAATAGATTGCATGTAATGTGTAAAACTCATGGAAGACATAAACAAATGTCCATGGTGAAGGATCCGAGAAATACTTGGATTCTTACTCATGCTACTATGTCAAAGAAAAGGCCTTGGTAGTAGCAACAATACAATTAGCCATTAAACCTATGAATGTACATTTGAAGTTACTTTATGATTAAATTAGAAATTTGATAAGAAATTGTTTTCTTTTTAGTTCAATGAAAAGGCAACATAGCAAATTCAACTTCTGTCAAATTCTTTTAATTTGACAGTACTAGATTTTCTCACTTGCCATCCCATTCGAAGCAGAATGTGTGACAAAGAGAGAATGAAAAATCGATGATTGGACGCAAAAAGCGGCGTATTGTTTACGTTTTGGAATGATTTTGTAGTAATTCGAAAAATACACTTGTATTTACTGAAAATCCCTAATGATTTTTCTTTTTAAATTTGGAAATCAATATGACTGAGGCTATTTTGTCCGATGGTGCTGGAGAAGTTTATATCGTAGAATGCGAGTAAGTGTAAATTAGAATATTTATCTATATCTCCAAAGGTGATCCACCAGACACCACGCCCTTTCCTGTATGTATAACCAAGTGTAATTTTATTGGAAAAATTGTAGCCCTAAACATGAAATTGAAGATAGTAGTATGGAAAGTAACCTGGAAGATATACAGCTTGAAGAAAATGAGGATCATCCAGTGAATTACCTAAAAATGGATGTTAACGCAGTGTATTCTATAACACCAGAAGTGACTTTAACTGTAAAAAAAAGCAAAAAAAGAAGATATTACCATTGCGATGTGGAAGGTTGTACCAAGGCCTACACAAAAAGTTCACACGTTAAGGCACATAAAAGAACTCATACAGGTATATTTAAATTAATGTTTATATTGATCATTAATATGTAAGCGTTTATTTCAAGGTGAAAAACCTTACGTTTGTACCTGGGAAGGCTGTGAATGGAGGTTTAATCGCTCGGACGAACTTAAAAGGCACTATCGGAAACACACGGGCGCTCGTCCCTACAGTTGCACCTTATGTGAAAAGACTTTTATTAGGGCCGATCACCTGAATATTCACATGAAACGTCACTCTTGATTTGCCTGGGCTTATTAGCAATCTAAAATAGTGTTTGTTATAGGCGTTGGCTCATTTTTTCTTTTCTAGTTTTCTTCTGGCCAGAAGTTTGATATGGTGATATTTTTATATATACCAAAGCTGTTTAAAATTAAGTTATTTTATATGATTCTCAAATACTTTTACTAAATCGTATGGGAAACTTAAAGGTAAAGAATACATTGTGTTATACTATGTGTAAATAGTAATTAAGAAGGTTCATTGAGTCTATTTACATAATTGTACAATTTGATTTGTTAAAAAAGTTTCTTTAATTTTACCAAAGAAGCTAATAAGTACAATTATTAGCTACCTTTATTGACCTGTTGTTGAAATAAAATGTTTAATGAATTTTTTCTCATGGTAAAACCTTAAGATTCCACATATACGGTGTAAATTATCAAAAAGCAACGGAGCTTCATGACCAGCGTTTCCTCTGGAAATGTCCTGTTTTCTAACATACACCATCAATAAGAAAAGAAACATTTCTTTTTGCATATTGTTAGAGCTACATGCTTTTTTCGATAATAATCGATTCATACAATTCGATAATTTTTACCCAACCCTATTATTATGACATTTCCGCTGTTAGTGTCTAACGCCATTAGTGAGGTTGGAATAACGTATTTAGAAGTGTAAGTACTATTTGAATGATAGTTTTATATTTTCCTACTTCAAAATGATTATTTCAGACAAAATGTTTGGTCCACTAACTTTTAAAGATTCTATAAACGATATCGAGTCATCAAATGTAGAAACTCAATGTATTCTGTGCGATGATAGTTTCAATTTAGGTCTTAGATTGGATATATTTATAGGTCATATCTTTGATGTGCACAAATGCGTTATAGAAGACGTGCAACATATTAAAAATTTACCAGAGTAAGTACATATCGATCAATTTTAAATATCTGAATTAATTGTACAAACTTTCAGTTATATAACATACTGGAAGCAGCGATTTAAGTGCAGCCCTGTAGATCAAATAATTCCTTCAGTAAAAATCAATAAGACCGATGAAAAATACTTCCTTTTTAGTACTTTATTAAAAGAAGATCTGGAACTTAGACATAAGCTAACTTTAGACTTTGTGATAAAAGTACAAGAGTATGAAAGAAAAGATGAGCATTTTGTTAGATCATGTTTATTATGTAAATTACAATTTGAAGGTCAGTCCGGATTGCCATTGCAATTGTCATAATCTTAAAAAACAGATTTTTAGGTACGAGACATGGCTATGTGGAACATTTATCTCAATTTCATAATTTACAATTGGGTCATCCAGATAATTTGGTATTCATTGAAGACCTGATCAATTTGATTGATGATAAAATGAATAATTTGATATGTATTTTTTGTAAAGGTGTGTTCCCCGAACGAAGCATTTTAAAAGAGCATATGAGAAAGAAGCTACATAAACGTACTAATTCAGAGGACTCTCAATATGATAAGTTTTACATCATAAATTATTTAGAAATAGGAAAAACTTGGAAAGTTTTACAAAAAGAAAGTGATAAGTATGGATTTCAGACAAGAAATTCTTTATGTCAACCGTTTTTTTTGTTTCTTAGATATGCCATACAAAGAGGTGTTGAGGAGAACAGTGATCCAGAGTATTTTGACTGGAATGAGCCCACTGTTGACAAAATCACTTGCCTATTTTGTTGTCATACAGAAACAGACATAAATATTCTTTGTAATCACATGACATTTAAACATAGGTTTAATTTTGTTCAATCAACCAAGACCTTAAATTTTTACCAAAAAGTGAAACTGATCAATTATATTAGAAAAACAGTGCACAACCACGTTTGTCCGTATTGTGAACGGAATTTTGAAATTCAAATCCAATTAGATCATCACATGGAAGAGGAACAGCACTTTAAAATACCCAAAGTAACAAAGTTCGATCAGCCAGAGTAAGGATTGATTATTTTTCCCTTTTAATTGTTTTAAATAATACTTCTTTCAGATTTTATTTTCCCACTTATGAAAATGATACATTTTTGTATTTGATTGATGACATGGAAACTGAGAATGTGGATAAACAAAAAGAAAAACTTAGTAATAGACTTGTATTGATTCAAAGACGTAATTCCTTGTAATAAAAACAATAAATAAAAATTCTAAGCCTATCACAGAAAAAAATTCAATTAATAAGGAAAAAATGTGAGTAAAACCTAAATGATCTAGTGTTCATTTACTCTAATATTAATGAAGCGTTTTGAGATATTAAACTCTTGCGGAATGCCTAGAAAGCAGCACTTCTTAATGGTAATAAATTGTTCAGCAATCGGTAGCATCCAGATCTACACTACTTGTATTAGAAGCATTTCCACTAGAGGGAGGTGCCAACTTCTTTCTAGCCAACTTGTCCAATTCAGCTTGAGCATCCGATCGCATAACGGCTTTTTCACTTAGAGACTCTGGTCCTGAATATTAAATTTTCAAAGTCCTTATTTTAAATTTTACGTATTTCTCATACATACCACCTGATTTGTTCACCATAGAAGTATTCGGTGATCCAGTTTTCTTATGAAGAAGTGAATTGAAAAAGTTGGCAAGCACACCTTCACCTCCTGGTGAATTCACTACTTTTGCCCCGTCAAGTTTCCTTGGCGACGGTTGCATTCCTTCAGAATCTTTGTTTATTTATGTACTCTTTAATTTTTCTAAAACTTACCTGTTATTGGAGCTGTTCGCAATGAGTTGTCTCTTCCAGATGGTGGGGCTCCTCCAAATGCATTTTGTTGTAATTTGGCCAAAAAGGCTTGCTCATCTTCTGCCAATATCTCTGTTTCTCTACTTACCGCCTATAATATATATTATTTAAGAGGAATTTTGCTAACTTTTCTTATAATTTACTTTTCTAGTTGCTGGTTGCACAATTACATCTCTGTAATAGTCGTCCTGTTTACAGGAATGCATGTTTTCATGTAAAATGCTTATCTTCTTTACATTGTCCCATCCAGCCGGGATAAAGACTGCATCTTTTTCTACTACTAAGGCCGGAGTGTGGAAGGGAAATCCATAGATTCGATGGGTAAGATACCTTATAAAGAAAATTGCAACCATTTACAATAATGATTTATCAAAAGGCAGGATCACGTACTTGTACAGCAAATCACAATTTTTATCTTCTTTTGCGCTGGTATAGAATAGAGCGGCTCCATGTTGCAAACAGAATTTCCTTATCCATTGTTGCATAAAATCAAGATGTTCATCCCTATAAAATTCATTAAACAATATTTGTTTGCTACGTTAAATAAAGGTTTTCCTGCCTATAGTCTTGTTCTTTTTCTAAAGTTTGAATGTAATCAGTTTTGGTTACAACGACCACAATATCTAGACCCAAATTGTTTGTCAAAGTGCCTTCAGGTAATGCACTAGTGTCTATTTCCTCATTATCATCATCTCCAAGATTTCTAGAGCTTCTCTTCATAGGAGAAGCAGGCTCAAGCTCATCTCCTATAAAATATTTCAAAACTAACAACTACATTAAATAAACATTGACACATACCAGGTTCAATATACTCTAACCATTTTTTGATCATAGAATGTTTTTATTTTGTCTCAAGTCGATGTCCAACTTCAATTTGTCAAGGTGATCAGCTAAAACTGATGACCAGTGTTGCAGTTGTTCCAAAATACCCCAAGGAGTGGTCATTGATACTGTTAGAATAACCAAAGTGTCCTAAAAATAGGCTTTAAGCAAATATTAACCAAAACAAATAACTTGCCTGAAAAGTTTCTTCATTAAGGGCAAATTTTAATAAATCTGAATGAGCCGGATCACCATCCAAAACCCAAACACTCAATCGAGTATGGTCATCCCGATATTCGTCTCTAACGTTAATATAGGCGTATTCCAATCCAGATCCTTTGCTTGAATTCTCAATACCTTGCAGCTTTGCAACCTAATTTGCAACAATTAATTGTTGTTGCTTGGCCAAGCTTTAACCAATTCACTTACCATTGTGGTTTTACCACTTTCATTGTCGCCTAAAACGACAATTTGCTTATTGGGATTTAATTTGGGATTTCCATGTTTCTGAACATCGTTCAAGATACTTTGCCATAAGTTGACGTTGTCATCATTATTGGAGTTGATCACTTCTAAATCGTCTTTAAGTGGAGGCATTATGGGATAAGTTTTCAAGTTTCACAAGATATATTTGAATAAAAAAGACCTTTTATTAATAATAAAAAGAATTAGTAAGACTTTATAACAGTGACAGTTAAGATTGACAAGAATGATAGTGTTTGCTGACGTGAGATTTCAGATTCTACTAGACTTGTGAATGAGAAGTATGCTATTGGTCCGTTCAAAGCGCGCCATATACAAAACATATAATTCTCACTCAAAAGTGCCGTTCAGACAAAATTTCAGCAAACAAGGGAGAAATTAAAGAAACGAGTCAATTATCA
>JABRWK010000010.1:1795727-1831894 GCA_013372445.1 Hypothenemus hampei | reverse complement strand
TATATCTGAATTTTGACATTATAAGTTATAAGACTGTGAAATTGAATGTAAGAATAATAAATTTGTTTAAATAAACATTATATAAAAGAAATTTTAATAATTTTAGTACAATTTTTCTAATATCGGCTTATTGTTAATGATTTTAATGTCAGTAGGACGACGAACAACATTGAATAGGTACCGATAAATATTGATAAGTGATTAAATGATATTTATTTAAACCAAATTCTGTAACTTAGACAAATAAATAAAAATCTTTAGATTTTTACAGGAACTACATCTCAAGTGCTTAATATCTGAAGTGGTTTTTTCATGCCCAAACTTCGTTTAAAGTGAATTATTGAAATTTTTGAAATTTTAAGTAGATTCTGACGTAGGTACATATGCATCTAAAGTTTTTTTGTTAAAATTCAGTATTGAATTAATTTATTTTCAAGTATTCTATTACATTTACGTATATAAGTATAGAAAAGATTGAAATCATCATAAAGACAAAGAATTCTCGAATAAAATACATTAATTCAAATGTTTTATAAATTTCTGGTACGAAGATGTACTTGTTTAATTTTATTTAAAGTTTTCGAATAATTTAAAAGCTACAGGAACATTTTTGTACAACTATCTTTAGATATATTATATATGTACAGGATGTTCCGTTAAAGACTGAACAGTGCTTATTTTTCAATTAGTCAGATTGTTTTTCGAAAAACGAAGATACATACAATGTATTTTTTCCCAAGAATCCAAAAATGAGGCTTAAGAGCCTCATTTTTGGATTTAATTGAAATAAACGAATTACAAGACAATCTTGATGTTTTTTAAATGAAACATGATTGTTTGATGGCTTTGATATTCGAAAAGTTCTCATTTTTTTATGCATAGTCTAATCTTAATTTTTACTCAACATTAACTGCGCTATTATAATTTAGTTTAATTTCTGAATCAAATTACCTTTCTAGCAATAATGCAGGTAACATGGGTAACGATTGAAACAAGATCTCAGATAACGTAGGTTTATTACAAGCGTTCAAAGGAATATTTGGGTAAACACTATTCTAGTAATAAATTGATTATTTAAAGATATAAATAACTAATATATACTAATATTTTCGATTTTGATTCTTCAAATAATCTTTTCATTCTTAAAATAGTTTTTACTGAAATATTTCTTAGGAACTTCGCAATAAATCTATGTTTCTCCTCTCTTACATTGTCTTAACTCTTGTAGAAAAGTTTAAGGATTTCTAATCTATCTTCTAACGAATATTTCATTTTATTTAGAAAATATTACTCCTATATGTTTACGTTAACCTATTATCTGAGATCCTGTTTCTATCGTTACCCATGTTACCTGCATTACTGCTAGAAATGTAATTTGATTCAGAAATGAAACCAAATTAATTTATTATGATTGATACAGTTAATGTTGAGTAAAAATTAAGATTGGAGCATGCGTAGAAAAATGCAAACGTTCTGAATATCAAATCCAAAATGCTCTATTCCAATTAAAAAACATCAGGCTTGTCTCGTATTTCTTTTGTTTCAAGTCCTACTAGCTATTAAGTCTTATTTTTGAATTCCGTAGAAAAAATTATATCGGATAGCTATCTTTGTTTTTGAAAAAGTTCTAACAAACTGGGAAATAGGGCTTGTTCAATCCTCATTGGAACACCCTGTATATAAAATGACATTAGTTATCTATTTTAATTTCTAGTTTCTAACCATACTATTTCTGATATTCTGCTATTACAAAAGTGGTCCGAAATGAATTGCGTGTCGTTTATTATACATATGTACATATCTAGACGGGTTTGAATATAATGAACGGTTTGTATAATAGCGAAAACAGCTGAACTGACGTCTGGTTCCGGTTCATGGCAACGTATTTCAGTAGTTCACTGTATATAAAATAAACAAGCACTTTCTAAACGTAAACAAAGTTGAAAGATATAACTCACGTTAGCAACCAAAGCACGCTATTGCCGCACAGGTATTGTAGAATTAAGGAGGAAAGTTTGTCTAATTATATTAGGATTTATTCGTTGTACATCCCGTTTGGTGTGTTGGTTAAAACCAATTAGAATTTGTAAGAAAATGTCTAGAAGTTATTACTTGACATACCAACTCCTAGCATTTAACGAAAAGTCAACTTCAGTCTGGTTCCAGAAAGGTGTTTTCTTTATAATTAGTGCAAGGAGGTACTGATATAGTTGGCCTTAGTTATTTAGAAATCAACAGAACAATTGCGATTCCTTGGCAACAAAATATAATATAATAGCAGAGTCAAAATAAAGTTTCAGGCCAAAAAAATATAAACTTTTAAACAAGTATTTAAAAAAGGTCTTGTCAGTTGCAAGTTGAAACGGTAAAATGGAATATCGTGCCATTATTAAATATCCGAAGGGGATTTACAAAGATATGCTCAGTAATCTTCAAGGTGATGGCCCTTCATATACTTCTGTCAAAAATTGGGTAGCTTCCTTTAAAAGAGGAAAATATTTCGTTCAAGATGATGGGAAACTTGGAATACCCATTTTAGTGTCAAATCCAGAAAATGTCGATTTTGTCCATGATATTTTCATGTCGGTGAATTGGACTAGAAAGTGTAGCTGGGGCCATGGATTTTTCATATGAATGCATCCATTACAGTGTTCACGTCGAAAAACTTTCTGCGAGATGGATTCCCAATTGCGGATCCGAAATTAACACGATTCGAAACATTGCGCTTATTCTGTATTCTAGTAGAGTTGAAACTGATTCAAATTTTTGAACAAAATTCTCAATATATCGTCACCCTAGAATTATTTTATAATATATCCATAGAACTACAATGTGCTTTAGAACGAAATAATTTTGAGGTGACGATATGTAGATTAAATATGGATATATTTCTATAATCCAGAAGCTAAACATAATGAAATGGAAGCAATTTGGGTACCCGAAACTAATGAATTTCCCATTCAAAAATCTGTGTCTTTCATCTATTACTTAAAAGAGGGAAAACTATCGAAGTCTACTAGCACTGGCCTGACTAAACTTAGCGATTTGGTGTGTGAACTATTTCAGCTACCCCTCTAATCATCTAATTAAACTCCTAAGCTGATTATTACATCTTTCCTAAAATTAAGAGAAATTAAAAAAGGGGGGGGGGGGATTTCTTCCAACGAAGCTGCGATTCAGGCTGTGGAAAGATGGTTTGTTCTTTAATTAAAAAATATTGTTGGCAAGCTTACGAGGCATTGTAGGCTCTACAAACACGTATATTTTATGCGCTATACAAAGTGTTAAATTTTGGGGAAGATATGAAGAAAAATAAAATATTCCGAATCCCAATGTAACATTTCTGCTAAAGTAAGCTAAAACCTACCCAAGTCGTTCTGTGGACACGTTTTCTGATGTGTCCTTATGTTTAAACCTAGACGTTCGATATATTTTTATGGAGAACTTCTCTTCGATACATTTTTGGGGGAAATCTTATTATTGCAGCTCGGACTGGTATAAAGTAATGTAATTTTCTGATTGTTTATACCGTTACATTACTGATGACGAAATTTACCCGGAAAATTGAATACTTATGGTAAACTTGACAACGTAGCCGAGCAGCATACATATACACATATACAGAAGCCAGTGTCTTGGCCGAGCCAACGAACGAAAAATTCATGCCGAGTGGAATTGTCGTGCGCGCAATTCCAAGTGTTGTTTTTCTGTGTTCTGTTTCTGGCTTAACTTCGCACAATCCTACTCCAAGTTTATCAGTTGCGCTCGGAACATCGAAGTGGAAACTTGTGTTTTAGACCGTCTCAAACTTTCGACGTCGATTTCTTCGTTTTCCGATTGAATTCGTGAACTTCTGAAAGTTGAAAAAGTTTTCGCGAGTGTTCTGTCTTGCTTTTCCACTGATTTCTACAATTATTGTTTTTTTTTATTTTATAACTTTGTTGGACCTAATAAATTGAAGAGTATTTGGTATCGGACGTCTGATTAAAATATTGTTGGTTGACACGATTTATATATTATATCTCAGGTTTTATGAATGTTTTCATTTGACTTAATGCTTTTCAGTATTTTGCAACTTTGTTGATAATACTGTGACAAATATCGTGTTGGTGTGATAATTTAACCCACGTGAATTTCACCTTTTATTTCATTTTGTTTTCATTTGAGTTCCTTTCGAAACTGTGGAGTTTACTANAATAATCTTAACATTTATCAAAATAATATTATATTAGTTCTATACATACTCACATTTGTACCTAAACTTTTAATGAACTTTTATAAAAAAAAAGTTATATCATTATTTATATTGATAATTAGACTAATAACTAGTTCTAAATACACAACAAAATTTCGTTTGATCGATATTCCAATAAATCAATTTAATAGACACTTGAAATGCCTAAATTATCTCATTTGAGATTTTTAATCATCCTATTGTCCTCTGGAATTTCGTTTTTTTTTGTTTTTCGTGCTATTTAATTATTCGTCAAAACAGATTTTAATAAAACACAAGGTATTAAACTGGCTTTAAGATCATCCTAAATTCTGGCAACCATTCATCAGTGGGCGTTTTTTATGTTGTCTCAACCTATTTATAACACTTATTAATTAAAAACTTGCTACCCACTTTTTGCATTTAAAAAAAAATGGCATAAACATGCACTTCAAATTCCAATTTATAGACTCAGAGGAAAATAAGTACAGGAAAGATCTTTTAAAAACCATGTTTTCCAGCGAACAACTTATTTTAAATTAAATATTAATGAAACAAAAAATACTATTTTTCCTCTGAACCTTCTAATTTTGAATGAAGAGTCATTTCTTAAGTGCAAATTCAGCTTAGTTCAGCATCCGAATTGAGCTGACTGCGATACGTTGAGTGAATGATACCTTTAATAAGCTAAACACGTCAGAACTGAAGATGGATGGAGACTCTCATTGGGTATTGCATTTTTATGCAGAAAAATCGGACCAATTTGTAAGCTTCTTAAACCACTTAAGGTGTTTAAAGAGTCAAGCAGCGTTGATGTTTATCTAAAATTATTTAAATTTTAAGAGCAGTAAACCCTGATGATAAAAAAATACAATCAAGTATTATTTTTCTTGTTTCTTGTAGATTAAATGGGTTTCTATAAAAGAACCCTCATAATAGAAATCGATTTGAAAGTACTTAAGTTCAGATGAATTAAAGTGTGTTTTCTTAATACTCAATATAAGTTGTGTTCAATTTAATAAATGTGCTCTTCTCTAGTCTCCTGAAATCTTTGAACTGAACTCAATAGAAATAGCTATTTCGAGAAAATCCATTTTCCCCTTTTGGCCTAATGAAAACTGCATTTAGACAATCATCATTTTGAAAATAGACGTTAGCAATAATTCAGTAAAAGTCGGCGACCTTTCCAAATATTTATTCGCTGGGAAAATTTCGAACTGGTAATATTCATGCCGAAAAGACCATAAGTTAAAATTGGAACTTTTATGGATCTGCCAATGGCGGAAATAAAGTGTCCTATAATTTATAGGTATAAAAAAAAGTTATGTAGAACGATAATTTATCATCAACTTGAGGACGTCGACTTTTTTACGACTATAGTAAAGAGATTCTAGATAAAATTTCCAGAAAAATTTATTATTCTATTGATAAAATCGGAGTGAATACGCAGTAAATTTGGCAGTTTTCTATGTCAAGGTGGAAACAGTACGTATTTTTTTTTATTAACATAAATACAATTGATTTAAGTATAAGGAAGGTCAGCCGATCTTTTCTTACAATTAGTTAAAATTGAATTATTTGTGGCTCAATGACTCGACACTGACCCGTTTTTCGGTTAACATCACTTCAAACTGTAGGTAATATTATTTGTCAAATCCTAATAGAATATTTAGACAAAAATTGTACCGAATGTAATCTGATTAAAATCATTAAAACAACACTTCCTATAATTTTTCTTTAGACGGAAATGCATAAGAATTTGAACTTGTCTGAAATACGTACAACAAATAAGAACTACGTCAGCTGGTATGATATCGATGACGTCAATGCAAAGGCGACTAAACAGCCGGAAAATGACTGGCAAATTATACAAGGGCGGGTATTTGTCCCTTCTCTTTTTTTGGAATTACGTTCAAAAGGTCGTTAATTAGATCGATTCAGGTGTATTTTTGCCTCACTTTATATTTACAAAGAAAAAAGTTTGCTTTGAAAATCGTATAAAACACATTCGGGAATGCAAAAAAGAAATTTTAATTTGAGTTAAAATTTTCGAGGCTCTTTGCAAAATTGTCTAGAGTGTAGACGGCTGTAGATTCCATTTCTAGTATCCAGGCCATGCCTTGCCAATTTTTCATTTGGAGAGTGCAACTTTCGTGTTAGCAAAATATTTATTTATCGAATTTATTTTGATCAAAGTACAATAACATCAACCAAAACCCCAAATTGGGAGGAAACCATTCTAGATTGCTTATTAAACTCTGTTGTTATCCAATTCGATCTTTCTACCCAGTGATCCCAGAAAAATGATAATCGTCAAGTTAAAAGTAAAATTTATGATTCGCGTTTGCTAATCTGGTGATTATCCAAAACAGTGTCGCTACTCGATTTTTAGAACTATGTGGCCTAGCAACATGTATGCACACAAGGTCAACTATAAAAAAATTCAACGACCAAAGAAAAATATACTGATTTATGAGTCTAGTCACTTGCTAGGCTCCAGACAAAAGGGAGTTGAGACGTACACACGCATTTCTGAATGCCAGTAAATTTTATTAAATGATGATCTGACCTATCCCAACGTGTTTTATTGAAACTTTTACATGAAAAGTTTCACATGGCACGTGCACAAGATGAAAAATCACCTAGTTCGATTGCTAGCAGTAGCAATTGAAAACGATTTTGTTTGCGAAACTTAAAAAAAAAGTGTCCGTCAAATCGATTTTCGATCGGATCAAAACGAAAGGACGGTACCTGTAACGTAGAACCCATGTCGGGTGCGTTTGTCGGTGAACGTACGAAACGAAACGGCATGTAAATGACTTGCAAGATGTGGTAGTAATAACTGCCTTTTATGGAAATGCAATAGAACGTTTAAGAGCGAAATTGTGAAGAAATTCTTACCTAATCAATGTGTCTGAATGAATTTTTTTTATGATTACTGCATTAATAAATTTTAATTTTTATTGGTCTCTTCCGTATCTGCATACAAATTTGTTTTCTATATATGTCATTCATTATTGGAGGCTGTGCCCCTGATGTCCTTGATAATGACTACGTGCTACTGAAACTGTTTTGTTTCACAGTTCAACTGTATGTAGTCGCTTTTTCACATTCTGTTGCATTGCCTCTGTGGATGTCAAAGGTGTAAAAATCATTAGATCGCCTGGTTGATATTTAAGTGTAGATAATGTCTTAATAATTAACATCTCCAATGGAAGAACCGTTGTAGTTATTTTCTTGAATATTCTTTTACACAACGAGACCCATCTATAAAAAGTACGGATTACCATTCGTCTTGTCAGTTTTGGTGTTCCATTACTCTGTTTAATCTCTCACGTTTGTTTTACAATACAAGTGTAGCTCTTCATAAAAGACTTTTTGACCTTAAATTGACCTCAAAAAGTACATGTCGTTGCATTGTAATTGTTATTGTGGTTGAGTAGCATTTATAAACTCTTTATTTAACATCAAACAGGTAGTCCAAGTGGAGCTCATTGTCGTGAATGCGTAATATAGCGATCCTGAACTGACGTAATAACACTGGGTCATTTAGCTTTTAACTGTTCTTCAAGTAACACATCCATCTGATTGTAATGATTAACTAAACTTTGAGATATATTAAAATGATTACTGGTTCATTCTTCATAATCATATTTTTGTACTTCTCGGCTTCTCTTTGAAGTAACACATTTAGTTGTTTCTGACATTAATATAGACGTGGCGTATAAATGTTCAAATTTTAAAGAAAATTAATATTTCAAATGATCCTAATTAATTCGTTTTCAACATCTGTTAAACCTGTTCCAATTTCTATAAATTTGCGAAAAATAATTTCATAGGAAATGGAATTTCATAAAAATTATCTCACAATCAGTTATATTATTTTAATTGTTGCCTTCCTGTTTTAAATAGAGATTATATTACAATTAACGCTACTTGAAGTGTTATATTAAAGTGTTTGTGAATTTTAACAGGAAAAACCAAGCGATCACTGGAAGTGGAATGGGTGAATGACGAATATCGATTGAAAAATTTCGGAGGATTAAGGAAATCGGGCATCGCAGGTATTATTAACAAAAACTCTTATGTGTCCTTGTGTTTTAGTAGTGATTTACCATCTTCTGCCAAAAATCTTGTCAATAAGTTTTTCTGTAAATAATAACCATAACAAAATTTCAGCTTTTACTTTTTGAATAGTTGCTTTTGGGTTGTAGAACACGGGTTTCAGTAGTTATTAATATGTAGAGTTTGTAGTATTTTATTATAATTCTAATAGATGATGTTGATGACATGACATGAACTGCATTTTTATGATAATAATATGAATGGATGTCAAATTAAATTACATTGTTCGTCGCGGAAAAATAGTCTAGCCGGCAATAACCTCAATTGAAACTATCAACTATCGTCCTCTAATAAAATTTATAGACTATAAAATTGATATTTTCTATCTGCATTTATAGCCCGGTAATTGACAGTTTAATAACACGTTTTCGAAAAGAAAATAAAAACACGACTGAGTTAACTGGTTCTATCCATACACACATACACATACCAACGATAATCGGTTATCAGAGACCCAGGCGCCACATCTTAATTTCTCAATATATCATTAAAAGTCATGTTAATTTTTTTTTAATACTTCCCTTACCACTGACTGATTAAATGAAAACACCAGAGGAGGGGTTATGAAATACGATTCAATAGGAATATTCCCAGATCCGGATGCAAGATGCGACATTTCTTTTAATCCTCCAAATATAATTAAAAATTTTCCATGTACCGTCGCAGAAATTTTAAAATAAATGCGTTTCGCTCTCCTGCTGAAAACGACATCCTTAACGTTTAACTTCGCGTTTAATACATTTCATTTATTGCGTTGTTTCCTCTATTAATCATCGTATATCTAGTTTTGAGTGATTTTGACCCGCATCTGGATATTTTCACTCCGCCGTCATAATAATAAAGTCAAATATGCAAATTATAGATTGTTAACCAAAACAATCTATTATTTACATTTTTCAAATATTCAATTTTTTCGATTATTCGAAATTCCCTAGTTACATATTACTTTTATAATTTTTTTTAAATGGTTTTATAAAAATTTCAAAAACTACTACCTCTATGCATACTTGGACATCAAGACAATGAAGGCCGTAAAAGAGTAGATCAACTGGCTTGAAATGGCAATAATGTAGCATATGTAGGGTCGTGATCCGCATTGTTATAACCAAAGTGACAACTAAAATCATGAATATGAAGAAGGTTTTTCAAATCAAATTGTAAGAGATCGATGAACGATTATTAATATCTTAATTGGATTTTAGTCGGTGAGGCACTTCTTATAAAAAATTATGTAAGTTTTGAGGGTATGGTGAGAAGACCGTGGCTCACGTCGACTATAGAATATAGACCCCCGAATGGGATACTTTAGTTAACTACGGATTCCAAAACTTAAGAAAATTTCAGGAGTCCCACAGTCGACATGTGAAGCTTACAAAGATATGATTATTTTGGAATGTGAACCTCATCACTAATATCGCTTAACTTAAACGGTTAGCATAAGAAATTGTGCCTAAAAGTGGTGGGCCATTGAGTCTATATTAGATATCGTCGCAGAAAATGATCTCATTGTCAAATCTTGAAAAATTATTTCTTGTGCTTAAGAAAATATTTGCGTTGTTTCAGAAGGGATAACAGAACCGTTTTCGAACTAGCTTTTCATTAGTTATGATTAGTGATGGGCGCATAGTTCACACACTAATTACGCCTGTTTTAATGTTTTTAATCATCACACATAGAGATACCTCTCTAATTTATTTTTAGTAATCATATTTGATAAATTAAGGACGTTAAAAAATTACGGTAATCATTTATACGGTAATTTAAAAATCATAATATAGTTCAGGCCTAGTGAACAGCCAGTTCTAGAGCAGTTCTATTACTCTACTGTAGAAAAGCTTTTGTAAAAAATAACTTTTTTGATCACGATGTTTACATGCTGATAAAACGATTCATAAATCAAGTTAATATTTTGATATACCAAAAGGAATTGCGCGCGGGTTGTCTCAGAAAAGGCTCTATCTACAAATTGTCTTGAATTGACATTAAAACTTCAAGAGTGTGTGCAAGACCGAAAAATTAAGTCTAGAAGTTCTCTGAAGATTTGCCCGTTTTAGTTTAAAATTTGGAGAAAATCAAAATAAAACTAAAATAAATAACTCTTTCCTATTTATATACTTTTACTTTGTTTTTACCATTTATGGAATGAAAATGTTCTTTTAAATGCTGATGCATCTTGATCTGTTGTAAGAGAATGTCTATTAAATAGTCATGAATTAGCCAATAGAACATGCATTAAATCTTTTCTAGACACTCCGGAAGAAAGAGAAGATAGAGTTGAAATTAAGAAATCCTTGTATAATGTTTGTATGTAAGCCTTTCTCTAGAACATGCTCCATTTTGGCCTCTGAAGATCTTTTGAGTCATATATTAAGGATTGTGCATAAAATAGTGTTGAGCTTCTATAATATCCAAACCTCAAAATCTTAGAATAATCAAATACCATTAACCTAAATTTCATCTATAAAATCGACTTGGCAACTATGCACTATCATTAAAATAGCTTATAATTTACCTGCTCCACCCAAGACCAAAACAAAACTATTTGTCAACCGACCACCACCTGAGGTGAATGGCACGTTGAAACTTGCAAAATAAGAGCATCAAAAAGGGTGAACAAACTCACCCTCAACAACCAGTCTGGTCTTTATTTATAACACTGAAGGCGGACGTGAAAAATGGAAATTCCTGGGAACAGTGTGATGACACTGCCACAGCTGGATCAAGTTTTGGGTGTGTAGGTGTATGTTTTATAAATGCGTTAAACGTTCTAAAAATATCGTCGATCCAGGATCGGATGGAAGGTTTCACTTTGGAAGTTGTAATTTACCTGGATCGATTGATGATTAAGAATGAATACGAAAGTTAGGGAGAACTTTGAAACTAACTAGTGTACGTGCAAGTAATAAAATTATGAATGACGTCAAAGAGAAAATTTATTTTGTTTCAAGTTGTTTTACCGGTTTTTTATGTGTGATAACAGACTATTTGTCGAGACATTTCCATAGACGACTCAAGGTAAAAAATATGTTTTTTTATTTAATAAATTATATAAAATTCAAATCCTGTTAATAATAATCATATATTAATAAACAAGGCAAGGAAAACGATTTTTTTTATTAAAATAATTTATTGTTCTTATCATTTTACAACGATTCATTCATCCGTAATTTCGAGTTGCCGACCAGTATGTAAGTAGTAATCTAACATGTAAAAGTGATAAAAACGAGTTTAATGGTTTTTTTTGTCAGCATCGACGTTGCCATATCGGTTAAAACGCTCGTTATTTTTTTTTAATTTTAATTTTAAAAGCCACATGAAAAACTGCCTTTTCGAAAAAACTCCTAAAAAAAGGGTTTCTAAAACAGCATTTCATTGTCGATTAAACTCTCATGTTATGTAAAAGGATTTCTAGGTCATTTCAAATTAATTTTTTTTATGTTTTTCATTGATTTTCTTAAATTTGCTCTTTAATCTTTCTTATCGGCACTCACGGAAAACACGCAGCTTTCTATTGCGCTCTAGAAATGTTCAACACATATATGAACAAATATATTTTGAAATTGTAGAACTTTATCTGTTTCATATTAATGACGAGGCGCCATTATACATACGACACTATATTTACTATGATTTATTTCAACAAACAAAATTAAGCTTCCACAAAATGGAATTTATTGTTTACATTAGAAATAAAACATTCATTAACGTTCATTAATGGAAAATATTAAATTTTTAACGATAAATATCTAAGCTTGCAAAAATATATATTATAACGATTCGTTTCTCAATATTTCTATCGTTTAGTATTAAAATGTCAGATCACTATTTTCTAATGTCAATGGTCTAGGTGGATTACTAATGAATGATTCGTAGAAATGGTTATTTAAGTGTTTTCCGATACTCCTCCACTTTACGAGGCTGTAAAATTGAAATAAACGTATCTACGTAGTTGGTTTAGAAGATGAAAGTTATGATGAGGTTATCTAAGTTTATGATGTCATAAGGTGGTCTCTGGTTCAAAGGAATTTCGTTTATTTTTTTTTTAACTTCAAAACACTAAGGAATTCATTAATCATTGCATTTTTTTTACGCATTTTAATTATCCACAACTCAACTGTTTAAATAATGGCTTATTTCAAAAATTTGAAAAATCTCAACGAAAACATTCTGCAGTTTTTAGGATTTTTTTCGATATTTTCGGAAAGCAAAGTAACGACTTCAAATAATGCATGATTCGAAAAAAAGGAGGGGGGGGTCAAAGTAAAGGAAACAATGAACTTATTGCATACAAAATATGAAAACTATTTAAAAAAATAGATACTTTGAAAATTGAGCACTTGGATCATTAGACTTGGCGACGTTTGATCATTTTTTTATAGAATGATATATATGTGAACAATATCCGAACAGTTCGAGAACTAAAAAAGAACGCGACGTGATGCATCATTCATGAGATAACATTAGTCATGAAATCATCGAAAACTTTAGTAAAAAAGTTGTGTCCTGTCGGAAGGAAATTCCAATTTTTACTTTAACTCTCTTTGAGATATTCTCCCATGAAATGTGGAATTTTAAAATTTCATACTTTTCTGATGATTCAAGGAAACAAAGTTTTAACATCGGTAATTAACTCTGAATGGCGATAAAATAAAGCTATTCTTGCGGTAGATCAATAGAAAAAGCCCCTAGTACGTGAAAGCAGCAGACTGGCGCCAGTAATTAAGTCTCTTATAGCGATTTTAAAATTACCCTTTGCATTACAAGGACATTTTTCGCATCGTTTCGCCGTCTAGAAAGAAGGAAATTCATTGAAAACAAAACAGAAGCATTGACCTTTAGCGAACATTTCTTTTTGACAGACCCAATCGATTTAAATACAGACCAAAACGATGATAAGTAAGTAAATGGGGAGACGCATTCAAAGTTGTATGGTCTTTTTTTTCATAGCACGTCATGTCGGTCGGTCGTTCCATTCACATTGGTGCAACAATGTATGTCAGACAAAAGCATTTATGTTGAAACAACCCATCCCACACCACGTTGTTCAATGATAAACAAAATTCAATACCCATTCAATATGTGTCAATAACCTTGGCCATGCAACAAGAGGTCAGTACTGTGCTCTCCGAAGTTCTTTTATTTATTAATGTATTTTTTGAAATATCGTTTCTCCATGAATTGTAGCAGACAAGTGGTACCCGCCGTCAGCGGCTAAGTAATTGTTTTCTATTTATTTTTTTTTTGAATAAATTTCAGGTCAGTAGCTTTGAATTTTAATCACGAAACCAGGTCAAATAATTACTATGGAAAATACCGGTAGACCAACGAGGTTCTAATGAGTTAAATAAATTTTTTTAGCAAATACTTTTTACCACTCCAGATAATATCATTATTTTCGGCAATATTAGGAAAAATTTCGTACATTCTTGCTAATAAAGGAATTTTATATTGCGTCTAATTTTCTAAAAAATTAATTCTTACTAAATATACACGGTGATTTTTTATATGTATACTACGTAATATTACATTGGAATAGATTATCACTAGGTGGCTGAAATGAGTGTTGGAACTTTAATTTATCCTCAAAATGTGACATTTCTTGTCTTAAAGACCGCTAACAAAAATCATAAATTAATTTCTAAAAATGTTTTAAAGAAATAACTTTGGGAGAAAATAGGTTTATTCTATTTTTTTATAATAAAGCACCATCGAAAACTATTAGTCGTAATACAACAGTCAATGTTCAAGCAAACATTGATGCTCTGCGTAATATGATTGGATCCAACGATCATATGATTTATCTTTAAATTCAGACACGAAATCCGTGAAGTGTTGTTGGTATTAGATATCTCATAATTCAAGTGAAGACTATCAAAAGACTCATGTAATGCTCAAAGAATTTACAAGGGGTTGCCTCAAATTTAATACATTATATGGACACAAATAGTGAAAGTTTAATCGACGGATTCTTTCGTTCAACTTGTTTGAATGTTTGCCAGAAATTGAGATCGAATTAAGGCAAAATAATCGAAAATGACAAATCATCTTCATCATGAAAACGTAGCGAGCCTTTGCTCAGCTCGTTAATCAGTCGATTATTTGAAAGTAAAGAAAATGTTCACATTTATCATAAAATGACTTTACAAAAGATAAGAAAAGAAACAAGAAATGAGCGTGTGAAAAACAAACAATGCGTGAACATATTTTTTTTTAATAAATTAAAAAAAAATGTTGCGACAATTAGTTCGATTTCATTTGTACTCCCCCGTAAGTAAATCATGTCTTATCCAAATTTCAAAACATTTAAAACAACCCTCGTATTAATTTTTATACAGCCTACAAGCTCCATGTAAAGTTAAATATCCAATGTCTTCAAAGAGAGTAGTAAAAAATTACTTTGCACGCAATATAGCATGGTGAAAACCCATAAATTGTCAATGGCTTTGAATTGGAGGGGGGAAGGGTAACCATTAGGGCGGTGGTATCTCAAGGACGAGTATTCAAATGATTCCGGTGCGTTCCCAACTACGTATAGTACATCTATAATAAATTACCTGCCTGCTAATATTTCTCGCATATCTGAATGGTGTGGTTTTAAAGTGTGTATTTAAGAATACGTTATTGTATTATAATGTATGCTCAACCATGTAATGGCTCCTAATAGGTTGTTTAATTAAAAAATTACTAGTGATTTTGTTGAACTAAAAGCTGAAGCCTTTCTCAATGTTTAGTGTTTATTGAATTTCAGTCAATTCTAATAACTAAGACATTTCTAACAAATTGATATTTATAGAATTTATTTATTGCTCACTAACAATGAACATTCAACAAAAGATCTTTGGTCAAGATAAGAGAGTTGTTCCATATTTGTGATCTTACACATAACAAATAAAAACATTGTTGTGTGCAAGAAAACCATTTATTATAATACATTGTAAACGCATCGTCTTATTCATAAGATATCGTAATAATAAATGACCGAATGCAAAGTTATTTTGCGTTTTTATTTTTGCAAACATAAAAGTAAATAATTTATGATCGCAACCAATAAAAATCCCTCTGTTACTGCCCTACAGGTGTTCCAAGGAATTTGCCATTAACCATACAATAACCTGTATATAAATATGTAGCCTAGCTATTGGGGAAAAAATTTTGTTTTACCATCTCGTACAATTTCAACGGTTAAACAAGTTTGACAACGAGATGTAACAATTCTTGTATCGTAAATTTTAAAGTATACGTGATTAAATAAATGTTGTTTACATAACGTGTTAATACACTCGTCAATCAATTAAAAAACTATTGTAGAAATATCAACTCTGATGCGCAATATCTTATGAATTAACCTTAAGAATGTAATTAATATTTAAACACGCATTTAGAAATTTGTTTCGTTCACCCAAAGTTTTGCGCTTAGATATATGGATCACAATCCAACATTGTTTTTTTCTATCGTAGATTTAAAGAGAAATTCGTGAAGAACTTAGAATGCAAGTAAGCCCATCGATCACTTTGGACATTGAAATACAGCAACCTTTCAATCTAGCATCGAACAAGTTCTTCAAACGCCGTAAGGGTAGTTAAAGGACTAAAATTCTATACATAAAAAAGAAGGTTTTGCAAGAACAAGAGCAACAGCAAACAAAACAAAAACAAAGTCAAGAAAAGGAATTTCGTGAAAGTTTTGCGTTTTAAACCGACAAAACGGCTCCACCAGAGGTGACCCGTAAAAAACCGAATTCGAAAATCCAATTTTCGTTGTTCAAATCACCGAAAAATACTGTCCACCACCAACAAAACCACAAAGAAACGAGATCCAGAAGGAGAGGCGGAGACCTCTTCATTTCCCGACAATCATCTGGCTTTCGTTCGGGCATCATCGGCAAAGCTTCGGGGGTGGCGGTGACTTTAAAAGAGTGGTGGCGTGATGCGGGGTTCTGCCCCAGCCGCCCCACCTCTGCCTCGACGTTAGGCGCGAGTGGGCGCGGTCGTATCAGAAGAGGCCCGTTGCGATCCATGGGCCAGTCTTTTAGCATGTGCAAATTTAATAATAGCAAACACAAAAAAAGTAAGTAATGCCATATGGATCAATGCGATTTTCGAATCAAACTTATTTAAAAGGAAATATTTTGCGCAATTATTTTGCGGCCGACAAATTTGTAAACCTGCCCACCAAATTTTATTATTTTTCGATTCGGATAATTTTACGTAAATTGAGAGTCAAAAGTGAAGTTAATGAATTGTATTATCGTTGAAATGAATGCATTTTGTCTGGAATTTTTATGGAGTAGCCAACGGTGTGTTTATAAGTTTTCCTAAACTTATGAACCCTCACAAGTTTGTTCCATAAATCGTTTCCTCGTTCCTTAGTAACTTTCACTCTTTAGATTTTTTATAAATCATAACTGAAATAAATTTTTTTTCAAAAATTTTGTTGAACCATCAAAACATGGATGTCGGATTGACAATTAAACCTACGCTCTGTGATACAAACGTGAATGTTGGCTTTGCAAGAGAATTTAGTAATCATAAAAATGACTACAGACTGTATTAACTTTAATGGTCTTTTGAAATTTGTCTTTAGAAGTACATTTCTTTAAAGTGTTTGTGTTGATCCTTAGCATAGTTAATCGTATATTTTGTGTTTAAAAACGAAATAAATTAATTCGCACTCCATTTAACAAAGTTCAATTGCATTTTCCGGACCATTAACGATTTCTTACCTCAACTAAACGGTTATTAAAAGTAATCTAAAACTACTTGATTACATCTTTGATAAAAATATTATTTTGCAAAGCCGTCCGAAGATAATTTGCGGTTTGCAACAATGTAGTGCCGGCAGGAGAGATTAAATTTCCATTATTACATCTTCGTTTTTCTACAAAAAAAAAACTTGACTCTTCGTGTTAATCAACGGAAACATTCATTAGATACTCTTTTTTTTCTTAGTGTTGATAACCTGGACTAGAAACAGTAATAATGCACTTTTTGTATCAGATTGCAGGAAAATTGAGAACACGCCAAAAGTAATTTTTTTTTATATAATTTGGTCTTCGCCTGTTGTTGCATCTAAAAACTCAATTATTAATTATTGTTTGATACGGGTATGAAGTATAATTTCTAGTTTTTATTAAAAATGAAATTAACATTAACTATTTAGATTAAATATTTTAGAATAGAACAGTTCTTGTTACTTGGAATTGCCTAACTTTAAAATACAATAATTTTCGAGGTGTTGTTCCTTATGCCATATCTACTTGTGTACATACATACGTATATGCCAAATTCGTTAAAGATAAACACTCGAACAATGGGGGTTTGCTCATTATTCTATGTGGGTGAGAGAGAGATCGCAGTGTGTATATGTAACTCCAGAATGGAGCAATTATCGGGAATGTAACCGCTACACCGGATATCGAACTCCGTTGGAACGAGAAGAGAAATTTAATTTCATAGATGATCAAGACGAGTAATGGCCGATCCAGTAACAATGTTTATTTTGTGTTAGGTTCTATATTCAGCTCGGCAAATTGCTAATCGATACACGCGAACAGGAATAATTAAAATCGGGTGATGAAGAGGGTTTATGTAGGAGAGACCTGTTGTTAGAGTACCCACTTGTTTAGTTATTTTGAGCCGCTTCCACTTTTGCAGGGCAATTGCGCCAAATTGCATTGGGCGATGTCTATAGTTATTTTTAGAGATCAATAGAAGGCAATTAAAATTGCTTTTGAATTTTTTTGAGATTAGCTCAATAGAAAGAACCATCATGTACAAAGCGAAAATTCTCTATCCATAAAATTGTAAATCGAATTCTTTATAAAACTAGAATCTCATTTAACCTTGAACTTGTTTGGCTCAAACTATGGAATTTATGTTTGAAACTCTGGCAAAGAGCGCCAATGAAATGTTCGTATTGAGTTTTTCGCATTCCTGTTTGAACTTTATTTTTTGGATCCTTGCACAAAGTGTTTCACATTGCCAAAGGTTGTGGTGTTTACAAATTCGCATGCTTCATTGATCTCTAAAAGTTCTTTATTTAACAAGTCAAAGTCGAATGAAAAAAAAAAAAATAAAAACCCTATATTGTCAATCCCCATACTGACTGTTTATTGGATCAGTCAAATTCAATTCAAATGCATTAGATTCGTTAGCGAAACAATCGTAAACAAAATGGCACATCCAAATAGCTGTAAAGATTCTTCCGCTCAGCGACAGGATTTGTTTTCTAGAAATAAAACGAATCAATCAATCTGTGCGCTCTATTTTTAGAGAAGTATATGTTCTAACCACAAGGACTTAGGAACTTGTAAGAGAAATCATTTTCCTCTCGCAGTTGGTAGTCAGACCCAACTTTCCAAATTGGAAATACGATTTTGTTGTAAATTTGTTAAACAATGTCTTAAACATCTACGGTTTTGTATATCAAATAGGTTTATAAAAAATCACTTTTGTTACAGAAACCCTGATTTAAGGTAAAGTTTTTTTTCAACTAAAACACCACTTGGCGGACATAATTTTTTTTTTTTATACTTCTTGTCGATTTGTATTCCAGTTACGTGCTATTTGATCTTATACTTAGCGACCTGAGGTCATTTTTTTGATGTCACAATAATAAAAGGAAGACGAGAGCTTGAGAAATATAATGGGGCTTTTGACTTTAGAAAATACCGTGTTTTTTCCTTGAAACGACCAAAGCCCCCATCATAGCGTTTTTATATTGTTTTTTTCAATGTTTAATAGAATCTTATTTTAACAAAGTTCCAAGATTGCTTCTAAAATAACTATTTTTCATATCAATTCTTATTTGTTAGTTTCCGGCGGAAACTGTTAACGATATTTCAGGTTTTTTTGAATTTCTTCGTAAAATAATATCAGAAAATATAGCTTCTTAATTTGAAAAGTCTCCAAAATATCGTTCACAATACATGTGCATGAATTGTGACATAAATTTATTGTTGGATTCAATTCGCGAAACTCAATTCTGTTTATTTTTAGTGCTGACTGGACGGAATAATTAGAGTAAACGTTACGAGGAACCGGTGGGCGAATTTACACACAGCAGGAATTTTATTTACTGCATCCAGGAAATTCAAAGATGAGGATATTTCACTCCGAGTTCGAGAAATCGAAATACGTCGAATTTTATTAACATAATTTGTATAAACATTTCTCCCCAAATGTTTGCGTATATCTTCAGTTAATAGGTGATGGTCTTTTTTCATCTTAAACTTTCCTTATTTTCTTTTATTTACTAGCCTGTAAGAGAATGGCTATTGAAAACAATCTTTCGGAGCAATAGATATGGCATTTTATGGATTATCTGCAGTAAAAACACGCAAGTAATTGATATGTAAATGAATGTAAATCCATTCGAGACTGTTGATTTTTTGAATGAAAGGCGACTACCATATGAATGGAAACCTTTACTAGAATTCTTGAATACATTAAAACACTATTTTGAGTAAAGCGGGAATTTTATTTTCCAAGTCAGTCAGCCTCTTCGGTTGCCAAGCTAACAATCGCAGTTTGTTTCCGATTGGTTTGTTAACCAGTCGTCTCAACCTTGAACTTTGGAAAAAATCTGTTTATCTAAATCGGTGTCGTTCGAAAGAAAAAGATGGTTCATGGATTTAATTCAACGAACGACCCGAATAGATCTCAAAGTTAAAGTATGCAAATGAAGGCTTTAAATTATAGAGCGACCTCAATCTGTACATGTCTAGAAATAAAAAAAATACATTTGGTAAGAGAGCTGTTTAATTAATCGCGAATCGTTCCAAAATTATTTGTTTTCCAAGGGGTCTATTTTGGTTTTAGGTCTTCAACTTAGAAGCAGTAGTGGAGAAGGTGCAGACGGGCGTATGCCGGTGAGTGATGGCCTACCGAGAAATCAGCTTAGTGGGAGTGGAGTTAACCAATACGATCCAGAATATGCTCGAATGGAGGCTTGGCTGGACGAACATCCTGATTTTGTCCAGGACTACTTCCTCAGGTAATATATTCGATTTGAATAAAAAAGTGATCACTTTTATTTAAATTCATTTGATTATCAACATTGGTAAACACGGGTTTGAACACACCGGTATTGTTGCATCTGTTAACATATGTTTTCCATAATAACGAAAACCGTAACTTTACATGTAAGAAATGTATTACTGCAAAGTAAATACATATACATACAGGGTGATTCATAATTAGTGTTCGTAACTTTCATAGATGTATTCTGTGGTTAAAGTAAAAAAAATAAAAATCTTCGCAGACGTTTTAACAAAAATTTTAATGAAATTTAATAATACCCTATAAAGATATTAAAACAGTGTATAAGTTTCATTGAGATTGATTATTGCTTTTTTAAAAATTTAAAAAAAAACATTTTATTTACCAACTTTATTACCCTCGAGACGAAGGATTTTTAAACATATATTTATGTGAACTTTTTTTCCTATTTTAACCCCAGGATGCATTTCTGAAAGTTACGAATACTAATTATGAATCACCATGTATATACATGTATATAGTTAATTTACCATGTTGTCCTTTTAAGATTATTTGTCCTAACTATGATGAATAATCTATAGCAGATAGGACAGATGGTGTTTGTAAAGTAGTATATAACAATATTATTGTTTGCTGGATTTAGTAAAATTAATTATTGACGTTTATTACCAGTTAACATTCAACATTACCGATATTTACCTATATCTGTCAATAACTGAATTTCTGAAGTCATGAAGGCCATTGGTGCGCTTGTGGTATTTTAAAAACCTCGTACTTAGTATTGGTATAAAGCTTCCTATAAACAAGTCGAGAAATGTAAACAGATTAAAGAACTCCAATACACAAGTACTTGAAGCATTCGCAGGCAATTTTAGACAGAAAAAGTAATATTTTAACAACAAAACAAGAGATATAGGATATAAGTAAAACATGTAATACGAATATTTTGAAGTCAAAGCATAGATCAAGAATAAACATCGAATGAAACATATCCAAATATCGGGTGTTTTTAAGAATCTTACAAATTTTTTCTTAATTAAATGGAAACTGGGTTTATTTGAATGAATTTTTTTTGCTATTTAATGTTTAAAAATAATTTCGAGTATATGAACATCACGACTACGTTTTATGAACCTCATGCATTGGGTCCAAATTTTGACCAGCCTTTCAAAAATATTTTGCTGTATGTCATTAATAACACAAACAATATTGGTTTCTAGTGTATCGATAGTTGTCGACTTGTCTACATAGACCAGTGATTTCACATATCTTCAGAAAAAATAATCCAATGATGTCAAATCACATGATTGATCTTCATCAAGATTGACCATCGTCAATAGTCTATTTTTCCAAATTATTTGGTCACCGAATATTTCTTTATATAAATATATGGATTAACGCATTGTGTGGCATGTAACACCATCCTATTGAGACCAATAGTTGTCAACATTTATGCCAATCTATTGTCCGTAACGTTGGATCCGGCTTTCTATGTAAGAACATAAGGACTAATGATGATGTCTTCAGTGTCAAACCGCGCCGAATAGAAAATATTTATGGACCTAAGGATATTTTGAGAATCGTATGTAGATTGTCTTCACTCCAAATTTGAAAATTTTGTTTGCTATCGCATCCTTTTATTCAAAAATCAGTTTGATCGCTGAAGATGATTTTGCGATAAAAATGCGAATCAAGATCAAATTCAATTTGGGCTCAATATGCAAAATCATGTCAATGGCTTCATTTTTTCTACTAACTAAATCTTATAAGGCGGCAAACTAAAATCCTTACGCAATATTTTCTATATTGTTAGACGAACAGAGACCAAGCTGTTGCGAACGACGAATATCGCAATATTCGACAATATTTTCATTTATAATAGTCATCGTTGTTTTGGTATGAACACTTTTTGTTCTTGATTTATTGTCATTTTTGCTCGAAATTTACTCATTAGATTATGAATAATAACTTCAGATGCTTCATTAAAACCATCAACAATTGGTTTAGGCGCTCTGTAAGTTTGACGAATTCAACCATTATTTTGGAAGTAAAAATTTCCCAATATTGTGGCGCTGATTAAGTTTTAATTTATTTATGATGATTTGACAAAGAATACTGAATAAGAAAACACCAAAATCACTGCAACTTTGACAGCAAGTTTGACGAATATATCTATTTGACTTTTACCCACTATTAAGTGAGTTATGCTATGAAAAAGATGAAACGTGATAAAAAGTCTTGATCCTTAGCGATGAAACCAATCAATCAAATCAACTAGTTAGAATTTATTTCCAGGATATGGTTTTTTTCTTTCATGTTGCCAAAAAAGCCAAAAAAAAAAGTAGTGATCACCGAACCATTCGTCTTACATGTCATATATTGAATCTTTTGCTCAAAATAATTCAAAATCTTATTGACGAAAAGTTAAAGATGAACACTCTCAATTTTATAAAGATTTAGTAATACGAGATACCATTTTCTCAATGTGCCAATACAAAAACTTTCGGATGTTTACCAGGATATTTACTAGTGCTTTAAGCATAGCAATAAGGCTTTTGACAAAGTTGAACACGATTAATTAAAGGATGCCTCTTAAGAAAGTGTTTACACCTAACGAACGAATATGAATAAATATATTCGAACTAAAAATCTTGTTTCTGTTGTAATTAGGTACATATAAAAAATTTTGATTGTAATAATCTTCTATAAAAGAAAACAGTGAATTTAAGAGTTCATTTGATGAGATGATTTGATTTTCTCAGCAATTTTCTGTGCCCTGGAGACGTGGATATTATATATAGCGGCCACTAAGCATTGTGATTGCGTTCTGTCTCCACAGAAGAATTTTAAAAATGCCGTGGACATAATTTGTTACAATCATCGCGACTTTGAGAAGAACAAGAAAGAGCAAATTGATACAATCAAGAAGAGAAAATTATAATATCTCTGACACATAAAAGGAAGGGTGAAATAGATATGCCACTTAAGGAATATCTTGTCTGCAGAACCTGAGGGAATTGTTAGAATGTAGAACGAGTAAGCATTTCGAAGTGACGGTTATAAAGTTTAACTGTTTGGAATTAACACTGTTTGGATTTCGATCTTTTGAACATTTAGGAGACTCTCAATTACCCTTTAGTGTTCATAGAATCTTAAATAAAGAATAGTTAATCAAAATTTACATAACAAAAGAATCGATATAATACTAAATATAGGGAGTACATGTTTCTTCATTCGTTTATACTTAATTTAGAAAGATCGGAAAGTCCTGGATACCATTGAGATTTTGCATTGTTTTACTCGGTACTTTTTCTTAGATTTCTGGAAAGGAGTTATCATACAGATGATTTTTATAAAACAAACTATAACGTCCAAATATCAAAATACTCATATTTAGTCAAATATGTAGGGCACATCTGAAAAGCATCCCAAGTAATACGGAATTCCGCCACGTAGACCCTGGAATTCGAAAGCTTCATCTGTTCAGTTAATATCTAGAAACGGATAAAGGAATGAAAATTCATATTCTCTCTGTTTCCGAGAGTGTTTTTATTACTTTACGTGCCTGAATATTGAACGATTTCTCGATTATTTTAAGGCTACTTTTCCAACATTTCCATTAAGTAATTTTTTTTTCATTTTGGCTTCCGAATATTTCCAGTTCGATTCAATTTTCGACAGGGCAATCCAATTTTTAAACTTTTACGTTTCTCTCACTTTAAAATACAATATGTTTTTCGTAATGTTTTACCTGTTTTTACATGCAAGTCAGAATACGCGCCCAGTATATTACAATTTCTTTCACGTGTCTTATTTTGCATGTGACGAGGGTGTGTTTGTGTCTCTCCATCAGAAAAAAAACAAATTTCCATTAAAGTTTCCCTGCCTTTCGTCACGTGAGAAGAATTTAAAACTCTAATTATCGTTACAAATTTCCAGAAAGGCGACTCGTCAAGTGGTGGATTCCTGGCTCGTATCACATGCCACTCCGGCATCTTCTAATGCGGAATTGGTTTCTCCAACCCATGGAATACCTGGGGGTTCTTCAAGGGGCGGTTCTGGGGCCACGACGCCCGTACGAAAAATATCTGCACACGAATTTGAAAGAGGAGGGCTGCTTAAACCGATGATCAGTACGGTGAGTGACCTTTGTTGATTGTTGTTTTCATTTTTTTTTTTTAATTAAAGAGTAATGTTTCTCAATGTAAACCCCAGTATACCCAGAGGTCAAGTTCAGTTCTCTATTCTATGTTGTGAAAATTGACGGGCTGACTTTTCTTGAAAATTGCACAATTAATTATTCTAAACACCCAAGTTCTGTGCCCTGAACGAATTGTCATTTATGATTCATTCAATGAATAATTCTATTTTTGAATATTAAAAATTATGTACCTACATATGTATGTTACATAAGCATGGGAAAGAGTTGAGAAACACTGCTGTAGAGAGTCAATTTTAATATAAATCGCGGTGCAAAAATATAAAAAACAACTCGCATTACCTCTTAATAAATTTCATCGATGTAGAAATAAACGAAATTTGAAAAGTTTCCTCTCCGCTAATAAGGCGATGTTGCTATTTTTGGATTTAAACGCAATTTGAAAGTTATTTCATGCAGAAGTTGATTTATCTAATTAGCTTAAATTTTAAGTTAAGACGTTAAGTCGTTTCGAATAATTTCTTAAGCCGGGCGGGCGGCATTTCTGATTTCAGGTCGATGGTCAACCGACATTTCTCACAAGTACAACAGAAGATCTTACTGGGACCTTGAATACCTCAAGCCCAACTCCTAGTCGAAGACATAGAAGAAGTCGGCACGAATTAAGACAATTGGACGAAAAAGAATTAATTTTTGAGTTGGTGAGTAGCTGTATAGAAAATCGATTAATTCGAACCTTGACTTTATAAATTAACTCAAAATTGTGTTTGAACAAAGGACTTTAATCAAGGCCCTCTATTCAAACATAGTTTCTGAATAATTAAAAAACCCTTAGCCTTTCCTAGGTGATTAATGACGGTCTTGTTCGAAGGAAACTTTTTGAAAGGGAAAATTTAACATTTGGCCGACGCAGATCCTGTCTTGCCATCGACTAATTTGCATAAAAACTCGGTCAAATTTATTTACGGCCCAAACTTAAATACGTTATTTTTTAAGTGTCATAAATGACACAGTTTCCGATCAGATTTTCTAAATATAGATGTATCAGACGCTTTCCTTCTACGTCTTGTTTCTTCAGTATTTTATTTAATCAATACTGGAAGGTTGAACATGTGTACCAGTTAATCGTCAGATACTTTATCGAAGATTACGATGTCATCATGAACTTATCTATTTTAGTCTTCTCTTCAGATAAATTTCACACGTCTAAAGCGAGATAACCAGCATAGTCAGATACAGATTTTTAGGAAAAAAATATTTTTAACAAATATTCCAGAAATAAAAATAAAAAAAGAAACCAGAAAAAGATCGTAACTGGATTACCAAAAACTTTTTTAGCCACAATTTGATTTTTTTTTTCTTCTTCAGCCCACACAAACATTTCGGCCGGCAATCGAGAGAGGAGATACTTCTCGTCTCTCAGCTTCCTACTGTTTCACACTTTGTTATTTAAGTCCTTGAAATAAATATAAACTCCTTTCGGTCTCTAGAGAGATCCGAAGACATTTTTCTTTGTTTTCCCCTTCAAGAAAGTAACGCGACACCCTAGAAAAACAGAAAAACCACTTAAGAGACTTTAACTGAAATTTATTGCGTTCCAAAAAAGTATTATAAACGTTTTAATTTCCTTTTTCAGGTAAAAGACATATGTAACGAGTTAGAAGTACGATCATTGTGCCACAAAATTCTGCAAAATGTCTCTATGTTGTTACACGCTGACAGAGGTTCGTTATTTTTAGTGCAGGGTGAGCGATGCGGAGGAAACAATCCTAAAGAAAATGGTACTTCTGTTCATTCAAGAGGTCGATGTTTAGTAAGTATCCATCTGTTATTAAAACATCCGTACGCTCAAGGTCCATTTTAAGCCAATCGAAGTCAAGATGCTAACTGTAAAACCCAACACATTCTTTTCAGTTAAGGATATCAATGGTTTAGAAAACCTTCATTCTCTCTCTCATACTCCATATTACAGAAATTCAATTTTAAAATTTTGTTAATAAATTTCAGGTGTCAAAACTGTTCGACGTTTGTTCTCGAAGTACTTTAATGGAAATGGAGAAAAAAGACGAAATTCGTATACCATGGGGCACCGGAATAGTAGGTTACGTGGCAGAAAGTGGCGAACCCGTCAACATACCAGACGCTTATCAGGTAAGCCACCTTTAGCAGGTATTCATTCACACTTTCGAGGTTCTTCTTAGTTCAACCTTGTGTACCGGAAGTCTAACGGCTTACGTGACACCCGACTCGTTCAAATTTCAATTCGTTAGTTCGAAACGTTTATCGACAGCTTCTTAGGTATATTGCGTCAGTTCTAATTGTAAGTTACGGCAGAAAAAGAGTGTAAGAGGCTGGTAAAGGCACTATTAAAGGCTTTTCTTTGATAGATCTTCAAAGCAATTTAAGTTTTAAAACTCATTTATTCTTAGAAAATCAAATAACGATGGAAAGGGTTAATGGTTTCTACGAAAACCCCGTTAGAATTCAAGGGTTGAATCGAATTAAAGTGGGTAAATTACATCGACTTTTATAAGAGGCGCGAGTTTTTTACAGATAATGGGTTTAGCATGAACAATATTGTTCATAAAGTTTCCTAATAAATTGCTTGGCGTTTATCGTGATTAACGAAAATTCCGCTGGTGGGCACACAGGAAAATCCGAAATTTCGTTAGAAATTCCTCGAATTTTCACGAAAAACATTACGTTATAAAGCGGTATAAATTGCTTTGTAAAGATCTCTAAAATAAATCGTAAATACATCGCTTGAATGTTAAAAAATCTCTTAAAACAAGGACTTAAAGGTGCGAATAATTTTAAAGTTAACGAAGAAACGTTAATAATGTCCGGGACCTGGAAAAAAATCATAAAATCTCTTTAAAATACTTTACGACTTTTCAGAATACACTCAATCCAAAAGTCACGAGAGAAATTATCATAAAATAGATCGTAAAAGATGTCCATTAAATATCTTTTACGTTATCTAGGCAGGAAGATATTCTTAAATTTTTGTTGTTGCCTTATTTCAACACGGGCCTATCAAATTTACAGCCATTTGATCCTTGACAAACAATAGCAATAAGGGTCTTTAATATAGAGCTTTGAAAAAGAGGCCCCACGAGGAAATTTCTGGGAACGTGGACAAACAAACTCATTTTAAGGTGGTAAATAGTTTAAAGTTTAATGAAGTGGGTGAGGGGCGCGTGACCCGGGCTTTTGGTCTTTTTGTTTGCACGCTAATTAAACTTGTGCCTTGGAATAATAATTATCATTACCCGTGCGCATTTGCCTTGGAAATCCACTAAAGGTCATGGAACTGTTAGTTTTAAAACCGTTATATTTGTCAAAAAAAAAACTGTAATCAAAAGAAAAAATTGAGGACCACGAAGAGAATATCTTGTAAGTCATCTGGGGACTTCTCATAAATGAATGAAAAACTTGTCCGGTCCATAAGAAAAATAATTAGTTCCGGAGACGAATTTTTCGAAAATTCAATTTAATTACAACATAAAGATTTCATGCGCGCGCCCTATCCTATTAAAAAAATTACGAATTTCAGGTTTTCTGGGAATTTTAATTTAATAAGTTGCTGCTCGGCATTCTGGCGGCTTGTCCTGACCAGTTAGAGAGGTACATAATGAGAAAATTTTTAAAATTCCACACTATGCTCCATATTACCAAAGCTCTTTTTCATCGGGACGATCGTTATATTGAAATGTAATTAATGGAAATGGCGTACCCACAATGTCTAGACGCGCTTAATTTTCCGATAGGAGATTACGTTACCTGTTGTGAAACCGAGAGAGCAATAACAGCGCAATTAAAATATAAAGTGTGGATCTGAATACACGAATTCTTATGGGACATTCACAACTAAATAGTGCGGAAGTGGTTTAGGCCAAATGGCGATCGTTTGATAATTAAGCTGACGCTTAACGAGCCATAATTCACCTGAGAAAAGCTTTATTCGCAATTGTTATGTTAAATTGGTAGCCAAATAGAACCGTTTATGGCACGAGCTTTTTCCTAATTGTTTTGTTCTGTGGGTGGTCTGAAATTCATTTTTTTATGAGAAGAATATTAATTGTCGTTATTAAACTTTATTTTTCTTTTTGTTTCAGGATGATAGGTTCAATCACGATATTGATACGCTTACTGGATACAGAACTAAGACACTTCTATGTATGCCCATTAAAGATACCAATGGAGATGTTATCGGAGTGGCCCAAGTAAGTAAGAGTTTCATTACAAGTTTTTGTTTGTTCAAAATATTAAAAGTTATTCGAAAACAATGACATATAATTATGTGATAATAACAGATCTAGATATTAGGTACTACGAACAGAACATCAAAACTTCAAATGCTCATATTGTAGTACGAAATTAGTCAAAAGATCTGATTGAATCAACTTCCAAGAAATTACAAGTGAAAAATTAGATTAGTTATTATCTAAACTCGTTAAACTGTTAGTTACAATTCCTTTTTAATGCAAGCAAAGTTAACAAGAATGGTTTTGGCATCTGGCATGAATTCCTGCGGTTTAACATGCAGACATACCGGTGAGGTCTTATAATAGTGCGGCAGCGAGTAAAATATCATGTAACATGACTAATGAGGACGAGACTGAAGCAAAAAGTCTATGTGTGAAATCACTAAAAACGTTTCGAATGTTCAAAAAAACTTGACATGAATTCATACAGGAAATTTTCTCTCGAAAACTTTTCAATACTTGTCCACTTTTCTAAGGTTTGACCAACAGGAAAAATTTTTGCTAGTTTTCATTTCAAAAAATAAGAGTTTAACGTTAACACATCCATTATCTACTCTTTGGGTCTTGTAGAAGCTCACACCCACGTCTAACTTGTGAAAGAATTTTTAAATAAAAATCCCGGTTTTATTCAAACCATTATTTAATGGCCGGAATATAGAATTTTATATGATGCTGCAGTGGGCTCCATCGACCAATTCAGAATTAATTAATGTTATTTTTTTGTTGTAGGTGATCAATAAAATGGGCGATCAACCCTTTACCAAACAAGACGAAGAAGTTTTTTCCAGCTACCTCCAATTTTGCGGTATTGGCCTGAGAAATGCACACCTGTACGAAAAATCGCAATTGGAAATTAAACGGAACCAGGTGCTTTTAGACCTTGCCAGAATGATATTCGAAGAACAAAGTACAATTGAACACGTGGTGTTTCGAATACTGACCCACACCCAAAGTTTAATTCAATGCCAAAGGGTCCAGGTAGGTAGTATTTACAAATGTATATTCCTTTTTTTCATAACTTACTTTACCGAAATAAATTACTCCTTGTGAAAATCGAGGAATAGACTATTCCACTTTCTCTCGGGAGGTCCTTTTACTAAGCGGTTTGATGAATTAAACTAAAATGTGGAAGAACCACTTCTCAAAAGAAATTTAATTAAATTCCCAAAGCTTTGCCACTAAAAGTTCCAAGGAAATTGGACCACTGTTTAATTATTTTGCGGTCAAGAAGTTAATTGTTTATCACACAATTTTGTTCGAGTTATTATTGAATGAGAATGGATTTAATTCGATTTGGAAAACTGTGTAAAAACGTCATTTAAAGAGAAATGAGGCCAGATAACATGCCATCGAATATTTTCTCGATTGGCCTTTTCCGAATGGGTTGACTAATTCGTCTAATACCACTCATCAATCTTGTAAATTTACTGCAAAAGGGCTTTTCCACGGGACTATTAATCTCCCAAGCAAAGTGTTTCTGTCAACTCGTTCATACAAGCGAGCGATTGGCCCTAAATTGTCCCTTAGTAAGAAATCATACATAGAGTGTATATGTATATGTATATAACTACAACAATTGTTAGAAAACCATAGAGCTCCATTAATTATTCTATATTTTTGGTCCAATCAAATAGTACACATAAATTAATTAATATTTTCTTCATTGGAACAGCGATTTCTTCTAAGAAAATTTCCATTAATTGTTGAGGAGAAATTTAGGGATCACACAATTATCATTTTTCTTTTCAAGTCCAAGTGGTGGTCATAAATACAAACACAAAAGCTTACAATTCCAGTAACTGTTGTTTATTACAAAGAAAGATTAATGAGTTTATATATTCTGTCAACAAAAATCAATTCGCTCTGTGTTTTTCAAAACCTAATACCACTTTACAACATTTTATTGGAAAAAGGGAAGTTTTATATAATCAATAACGACTTTGAAGATGCCGGCAGAAATGTTATGGAAAAACTGTAAAAATCTCCATCTCAAATTCACGCTAGAAATGCTGTGTCCATAAAATTCCCAAGTTTTAAAAATTGTTTAGTGTACTATAACGAATAATAACTTTTCTTGAAACAAGCAACGCTGTTTTTCCCATTTTTCTACGTAGTATTTCTTCTGGGTATCGCACGTGTCGCTTTGAAAAAGCGTAATAAATTTTCCATATAACGTAAATATTCAAAACGGCAGTTTTGTTGTGTAAAACGCATATTATATTATACACCCCACGAGTACACAACCACACACAAATTTTCGGTCTATGAATTATTAAGAAATTGCAGATGTAGCGATATGGAAAACATGACATTTTCATATTTTCTGAACCGAATTAACTTTGAACTGACTCCGTTATCCCTAAGGAGGATGAAAGAATCTATTAAACATAACAATTTAATCAAATCTAATACGTTGTTGTTAAAACTTCAGATACTTCTGGTGCATCAGGGGTCAAAAATAAGTTTCAGCAGGGTGTTCGATTTCGAGGCCAGTGATCTCAACAATGAAGATGGTGAATCTAGGACGAGGTAAGTTGTTGAAAAATCTCCTAAGCAAACTTTCGAGTAAACGAGTTTTCAATTTTTAGTCCGTTTGAAAGTCGGTTTCCTATCAATATTGGCATTACTGGCTATGTGGCCACCACAGGAGAGGCAAGTATTTCATAATATTTTTAAAATTTATGAATTTTTTTAAACTAAGTAATTTGATTACCATGAAAATTCTGATTTTTAAAAGACAAAATAGGTTAATTAAGTATTTAAATATTAATTTATCGAAAAACTTGTATAACATGTCCTAATATGTGACTTGTTTATCGTTCTCATCTCTTTTCTACAGCTTCTGCGATTTTAGTATATCCGTTTCCTTTTAATTAATGCAACTGAATATGTACTAAGTATGTATTTGGGAATGAAAATGTATCGTGAGGTGAGTTAGATGGATACGATGGTTGTTGCAAATCATGAGCATTGTTCAAAAGAAACAAATTTCAATCCTGTAAAGCATTATTCAACAATTTTGTAAAAAGAATTCTCTATTTGCTTTGAGACTATTGTTGCACTAATATGTAGATATTCTGCTGGCAAAATACTTGAGGCTGTTTGCTGAACCATACTCTAACTATAACTATAAGCTCTATCTGAATGATTTGAACCGTTGTCCCTTTAGTGTTTAGTTAAATGGACCAAAAACGTAATATATGTATAGTTGCATGGAAACAAGTCAGAATTGTACAATGATGCTGTAAGAAGTGCCACTACATACAACTAAGTAGGTCTTCTCTGAACTATATGAAATCAAGCATTGCAATGCAGAAGAATGAGGGAATGTGTCAGTTTCCTGCGTTATTTATTCTTAATCCTGACCTATAAGTTGTTTCGGTGTCTATATATCACTGATTGTTGACATCAAATTGATGATAAAATCTAAAAGCGGTATATTCCGGCAATTGTAAAATAGTGTAAGTGATAAAGATTAAGATTGTCATTTTTTGCCATCTTCGATTGTTTAATATTTAATTATAAAAGCAATGCTTGGTGATAAAAAATACTTTTTAGTAATAAAAATTGAATAACAACAGATTATTATTTAATTCAATCACAACAGATATGTACTTGCATTAGAAATGAGCAAATTGCAATTTCTTTTTGACCAATTTTGTTCATACTGAAAAAAACAAATTAACATTTGTATCTCCTTCCTTGCCATAACAACGCAATCTTAGTGTTTATCTACGTATTTAGTAGTTACATGAATTAAATGTGTTTCTATTGAACAGTCTTCTTATACACTTATTCTATATTAGATACCTTATTATGAACTGTTTTCTTGTATATTTTGAACCTTTTCCACTTGAGAGTATTTTTAAAATTTTTCAAAAAACTTTCGAAATTTCTTATGTAGCTCTCCCACGGAATGGGCGTTAAAAAGCCCATTTATGCAAGAAGTAACTGATTTTTATTGTTCGTAAAATTTATTTGAAAACAGAATAAGATGCAAGTCTCCCAAAAAATGTCATCAACCATTTGAATTTAAAGAGTTATAAAACAAATGTTCGGTTAGTGAAATAGGACGTTAATAAACAGCATATTTGTCTAAGAAATATTTATTTTTTTACATAACAGAATATAACAAATATCCAATACTATTTTATTATAGTACTTTTAAACGTACAAATGCATAGTGTATTAAATATTTGCAATATTCATTTCAGACTGTCAATATAGCCCAGGCAGAAGAAGACACTCGTTTCGATCCCAGTGTTGACGAAGGTACCAGTTTCAAGCACAAAACTATCCTTTGTATGGCTATAAAGAATTCAACGGGTGATATTATCGGTGTCATTCAACTAATTAATAAGTTCAATGATCTCCCTTTTACCAAAAATGATGAAAATTTCGTTGAGGTATCCAACAAACTTTATTTCTTTAAAAACAAAATTTAAACCATAATTTAATTTTTTTTAAAGGCATTCGCAATATTTTGCGGAATGGGAATCCATAACACGCATATGTACGAGAAGGCAATGGTAGCTATTGCTAAACAGAACGTTACTTTAGAAGTATTATCTTATCATGCAACTGCCAGTTTGGAGGATGCGCAAAAATTAAGGGTAAAAGAATCAAATTAAGAAGTTGAATGGCCGTTTCTTAATTCAACAGTAATTTCTAGAGTTTACGGGTACCTTCTGCAGCTAATTTTAGACTGCATGATTTTGCTTTTGACGATATCAATATGAATGACGATGAAACGCTTACTGTAGGTTTCTTTCCAGTCTTAGCTGTCCTTCTATTAAAAAAATTGATTTTTTTTCTAGGCTTGTATTAGAATGTTCCTTGATCTTGATCTAGTCGAAAGATTTCATATAGATTACGAAGTTTTATGTCGATGGCTGTGTTCGGTGAAGAAAAATTATAGGAATGTTACCTATCACAATTGGAGGCACGCCTTCAATGTCGCTCAAATGATGTTCTCCATAATCACTGTAGGTTGAGAAAGAAAAATCCCCAACGCCCAATACTTGTTTACGTTATAATTTTCTTTCTCGTTAGGCTACGCAATGGTGGAATATTTTTGGCGAAATTGAATGTCTGGCGTTACTAATTGGATGTTTGTGTCACGATTTGGATCACAGGGGAACGAATAATTCATTTCAAATCAAGTAAGTTTAAAAATAGTCCTGTTATTCATATAATAAAATGAAAAATTTAAGAGCTTCGTCACCATTGGCACAATTATATTCCACATCTACAATGGAGCATCATCACTTTGACCAATGTATCATGATTTTAAATTCTCCAGGGAACCAAATGTTAGCTAATCTCTCTCCAGAGGAATATTCCAGAGTAATCAGGGTCTTAGAAGAAGCCATATTATCGACTGATTTAGCTGTTTATTTTAGGTAAAAATTACTCATGTATTTACAAATCTTAGCCATTTATTAATGTCAACATTTTATTTAGAAAAAGAGGAGCATTTTTTAATGTGGTAAGAGAGGGACCACATTGGGCCCTTGAAGAACATCGGGAATTGTTAAGGGCTATGCTAATGACTGTATGTGATTTGGCGGCCATTACTAAACCTTGGGAAATTGAAAAAAGGGTTGCCGAACTTGTTTCATCTGAATTCTTTGAACAAGGCGACATTGAAAGGGAAAAACTCAATATCACACCAATTGTATGTAAAATAATTGAAATTGCATATTCTTAAACATTTATTTATGCATTTTAGGACATCATGAATAGGGAAAAAGAGGATCAATTGCCTTTAATGCAAGTGGGTTTTATAGATTCCATTTGCCTTCCCATTTACGAGGTAGAATATTCAATTAACAACCACATATCACGTTAAATTTTTTGTTTTTTTTTTAGGGTTTCGCAATGTTGTCTGATAAACTAGAGCCTCTGGTAGAAGGAGTACGTGAAAACCGTGTAAAATGGTTGGAAATGGCCGCAGCCAATAGTCTAATATCAGGCGAATGTGGAAAAGAAAAAGATAGCAATGATAATGTGTCAAAACCCACAACACCCGAATCAAAAAATGGAAATATAAGTCCTACGGAGAATTGCAGTTGTTCCCCAATATCTGATTAAACTAATCAATTGTTATGTAATTGTAAATAATGAAAGATCTAATTAGAATTGAGTCTAAAACAATTATTTATTTAATAGTTTAGATTCTAATATTTAGACATTAGAATTTATTTATTCAGAAATTTTAGTTGACCTTAATTAACCGGTGTTTAATCTTCTTTGTTATATTTCAGACTTCAAAAGAAATTTCTTGAAAATTCCATTAAAAATTTAACAATTATAGTAGACTTACAGGACATAAAGTTTATATTTAGTTTGCAATGGGTCCCAGATTTTAAATATTAAAATTTTATTTGGAAAATTTGACGTAGCACATAATAAGACCGAATTTCGACATATTTGTAGTTAATAGAACAAAAAAAAACAAAATAGATACTTTTCTCTGTTGTGATATTTCCTTCCTCTGTCGAATTCAAATGATTCGACAGACGACCGTATTTTAATATGGTATTAATGAACTAATTGAACCAAAGCGTATTTTTGTCATAAATATTTAGAAAAATGTAGGTATTCCTTTTAAGTGAATATTTAGATGAGAGTGTGATAAATTTGATTACGTTAACCTATTTCTATTTATTAGGAAATTGCCTATTTTTCTCAGTGGTTCTGCTCTTGAGAGAAATAAACAATTTACATTAAATAAAAAATAATTTGTTATTATAAACTTTCACCAAAGCGATACAACAACCTCACTATATGAAATCCTGTACTTAGAAAACGTAGTTGTTTAGAAAACACTATAAAAGGGATTCGTGTCGCTTTTTACACCCATATTTATTATGTAACACATATTTACACGATAATATATTTCATTTTTATTGTTACAACGTCCTTTTATAAAATAATTTGTGTACATATATTCTAGTGTAAAAATTGACCACAATAATATGTTGAATAATATATTTATCCATTTACTATTGTAATTCATGCCGTTTGATTTTCCCATGCAATGTCAGTAGTTGTTTAGTGTCAAATAATTTAAAAACAATACGAGTATAAAAATAATCTATTTAAATTTTAACTATACTAAACAAAGTTAACGATTTATAAATTTTTCTTTTATATAACCATTGGAAACAAATGTGTTGTGCAAGACAGGATATACCCAGGCGAACATTGGATATAGGAAATTAACATGGGAAATCGGTTTATATTTTTTTGCGCCTACACGGGTTATCTAATTTGAAAACTTTTATATGGAGATCATAGTACTCAAGGCTGACTATCACTCGATATTTTTTTCAGTCTTCTAGTTAGAGCTGTTTTGGCTCAAAATGCCTCCAAAATTCAAAAATTTGAATACCCCTCG
>JABRWK010000010.1:1756284-1789601 GCA_013372445.1 Hypothenemus hampei | reverse complement strand
TCAATCCAGTCCTAATTTCCACTACTCGCTATCACTGGGAGTCAGTCACCAGGCCTAATTACCAGTTAAAACAGCAAATCAACCGAAAAATTGAATAAATTTAATAAAATTTCAAACTACCGGTCAATCGTAGAATTTGAGGTTATAATAATAAAGTTGTTTACTTACTGTGAGGACATCAAAGCAGATTACAGATGATAAATATCCTCAGGTTTTCCATNGATTTTTCACTGAATTAACTCATAAATAAATTAAAAATTGCTTAAAAATGAGCAAAAAGGGAAAACTCATATGATAAGGAATTTTTACGTTTTAGTGTTGGTAGTTCTGTGTTTCTTTATTTCCGCTTTAATTTTGACGTTGATTCTGACCAATCGCGGCCTCGAACAATTCCGAGGGGTATTCAAATTTTTGAATTTTGGAGGCATTTTGAGCCAAAACAGCTCTAACTAGAAGACTGAAAAAAATATCGAGTGATAGTCAGCCTTGAGTACTATGATCTCCATATAAAAGTTTTCAAATTAGATAACCCGTGTAGGCGCAAAAAAATATAAACCAATTTCCCATGTTAATTTCCTATATCCAATGTTCGCCTGGGCACCCGGTATACGAGGGTCGTTTAGATAAGAACATAAATATGAATTACAACACAATGTATATAAAATTAGATAGGGATATTGAAATTCCTAGCTGGCTGCATAAATTGTTTTTGTTTGCAAAACAATTAAACTTCACTAATTTTCTGATCAGCTTTTGCCTCCGTGAACAAGAAACTAGATCACATTTGCATGAAGAAATATTGACTAAATGAGGATGGAACAAAACCACTCAATAATAACATCCAATCAATCACAAATTTATGACAGAAGAATTATCTTTGAACTTGGCTACACTGCAAACAGGAACTAAGGAAGCAGGAATAGTCTCGTTAGAGCTCTAAAGTATACCTCTATAGAGCCTTAGTCTCGTTCATGTCAATGTATCATTCTTTTAGATTTGAAGTATGTTCCAACGTCTCGTATCACCTTGAATGTTTAGAGCATCTTAACTAAAGTATTATGGCAATCCAAAGATGCTCGTCTAGTATATAGCACTTTAAATTCATGTTCTACGAGTCATTTACCAAGTATTTATTACGTATTTATTTTCGAATTTTAGAAGCACATTTGAAGTATACGTAACAAAATTCCAGGAAAACTTATCCGTTAATAAGTATGACAAGTATGAAATGGTTATCACGATTTCTTAACAACACTCAAGTATTTTCTGGCTTTCTTTTTTTTTATAGAAGAATACACCCATATCACCCATATCGTGATGTATCCTTAAGAAATAGCAGAATAAAAGATTTTTGTCTTAAGAAAAAAATAAATACTTTATATTTTTGAAAGACTATTAACTAGACTTCTTTCCAATTGAGAAAGTTAAACGTATAAAAAGACAAGGAGCGCAGACAAGGAGCGACAATGTGGTTTTTATGATAACCTTAAGTTGACCATAGTCATTACTGCTAACATAATACACACAGAGATGATTTTTCTGGCAGTCTAGAAATCACTCCTTGTGCTATTCACATGTTTCAATCATACAAAAAAACATTAACAGGACAGTATTATAAAGGTAATGTTGTCAAAAGATTTATTAAACCTGTCAAGTGCAGGGTGCATTGTAAGTAATTCCTATTTATACAATCCTGTGTATAACCTTGCGTAACCCTGGGAACGTTTCATCGATATAAGAGATTTTTTAAAAGAAAATGTTAAAGTCTAAAACTAATATTATATTAGTGACCCTCGTATTTAGCAATTTGAAAACGATCTAACAGTTCCCATAAGAATTATGGAATTTGGAAGCACCTAGATTAAACATGTTACGAAAAAAAAACAATTTTTTACATTAACACTAATTGGCGATATATATGTAGGTATTAAATAGCAGCAATGCAAAATAAAAATCCAGATTCTAAAGCATTATTTTAAATTAGGTTGGAATGGATAACCTTCTGGATTTGTATGAGATACTTGTGTAAGAAAACTGTACTTACATACATATTTCATAAAATATTACAAATTACAATATTCTAAAAATGAATATCTCGTCTGAGGTAAGAGAAAATGTCAAAATTTTTAACTATACCATCATCACAAATTTTCTATGTGACTTCCTATCTGCAGAAAATTTTACTGAACAAATATAATGCCATTAAACAAAATTCTTCAGCCTCGTCTGCATTAGGATATCCCCTCATTAGTTTAATTCCGATTGTCGAACACTACCCCATGCTTGCATATAGGTGAGTTCCGTTTATCACGGTGTGGTTAGTTTTCGCGTTTTCCAAATAGATTGATGTAGGCTGTCCGCAATGTATACGCTTCTAACTAGCTTTTGATATGGGTCATGTTGTCATGGACTTTCAGCATCGTCCTATTGCCATAATGAAATGTAATGTTATCTAGATAACGAACTATCTCATTGACGCACTGAAAAATGTTCTGTAGGGAATGTGTTAGTATTTAGCTGGTTTTCTAAAATCTTCCGATTTTACAATTTCAAATTTTTTCTTTAGCTGTACATCCAAAATATGATTAAGGCATCTACATTGTCATTGTCGGCATTGGCTGACTTCGAAAAATACATCTACAACTGTTTTAACTATCATCGATAAAGTAGCATTGAACTGGACTACGATTTAGACGTATGACGAGGGAGAGGCGCACATTTTGTAACAGTATAGTAAAAAAATTAGGTATTTGCCACCTCGTGTTGCCTATGATTTAATAAAATGTCTGAGATATGTACTTCATATTTAAACTCGATATTCTTTTTTTGTAGTAACCCTGTATCCTTTTATGTTGTAAGTTTTGCATTGCTCTATTCTTCCTATAAATTAATATAATAAAATCTATTCTAATTTTATGGAAAAATATATAATATACATATATTTGTATAAAATATTAAAAATATATATTTAAATCGATGTCTGTCTACATCTATTTTCATGAAAAACTGTCCGTACAATAAGCTAAATGATTTCTTTAAAGCATTAAAAATGCAAGTACTAATAGTACGTTTTCTCTTTTAACAAAATTATTGATTATATTTAATCTTGTAATGATAATGATTGATCTAATTTAATATCAACAATTTATCACAACCCATTCAACCTTAGTTTCAAAAATTGTCCCATTACACTATTTCCCTAACAAGTATTGCTTTTAAACAATCAACTATAAACTGAAAATAAAATAAAAAATATTTCGTAGCTCGTTATTTAGGCGATTATTTAGTAAATGATAAACATGCCGGTGGACATAAATGAAATCAGCATTAATTCTAAATGACAGATATGTCACAACATGGCCTTTGTAAAAATGTTAAGCTAAAAAACAGCAGGAGTCCATAAACCTGTCTGTTCATCGCGCCTGAAGAAGTGAGGTTGATTGTCTCCAAAAACTGTAACCGCAGGAAAGGGATGTTCCCTTACATATGCCAAAGCAGCCCTTCGTTCTTCAACGAAATGTGGAGGCTCCACGTCAGGCGACGTCGAAAGATGTCTAACAATTTTAAAAATTATTTGATCAATTTTCGTCATTTTAATAATTGTTCAAATAATATAAAGTTTTATTTAACATAAAAAAGGTCTAAATAGAGAATTTTGTGGAATTGGCTGGAGTAAGGGAATGTCCACCTATTTATTTTTGTAAACAAAACTCACTTACCTCAAAATAAATTCATCATTTTGCTCCAACCACAAATCAACTCCTCTCAAAGGCTTATAGTTAAAAGGTCCTATTCGTATCAATCCCATGTTACAATCATAAATATCCAATATTTCTGAATAACCTGTCAGTTGTCTTACACTTCTTAGCAAAGCATCAGGTCCTTTATCCGGAAAAGTTGCAGGAAAAATTTCCCCTAAAAAGATTCCTTTATAAAATTAATCTTCTAAAAAAAATGTTTACATTTCGTACCAGTTTTTACATTAACACCTATCCCGTATATCAAAGGCCAAGCAATTCCGGCTCTAATAGTGGTATTCAATTGGCCAATACACGCTAAAGTTAAATCAATTTCCACTTGCTGCTTTTGAAAGGAATTCATAATGCCAAAGAATAATTTTTCAGAGTAATTATTCGGATCGCTATAACCTCCGACTAATTGCAATTCAATTCTACCTTCAGGATAGCCTAGAGCAAGTTCTTGTACCCTCTGTATCATTGTACAGACTGCTTCATCTGTACCCGCACCATCCAAATGCGCCAAAGCCACAGCACCAGAACCTAAAAAACAGGAACATTGCTTGTATGAAAGTTCGCACCTAATTGAGAGTTTAACTTCACTCACCTGTATGTCTGACCACTACAATAATACATGTAGTAGCATCATCCGAGCCTAAAATGCTAACATTTTTATCATGAGGTACTGTGGAAGCTAATTCTCTTTGTCGGACATAAACGAGGCCTACAGGTCCAATAACCTTAACAATTATGTCAGTGTTACGTTGCAGTCTTGTTACGGTTCTTGTAAAATTTACCTTGTTTGATATCGAAAGAAGCTGAGCAGCTGACTCCTTGTAAACCGGATGTGTATTGTAAAGACTCTGGATGTCTTGAGGACACTTGGTTTGCAGAACTCCATTAAGCACCAATACCATTCTGAATGTATGTTTCTAGAATAAAATGTACAAAATGTAAAATTTAAAATTCCATCCTTACCTTATTCTGTCTAACAATGAAACATGTAGTCAATGAACACACTTTTATGGGTCTAATCAGATCTAATTAAAGAAGGTATTCGTACATTAATCAGACGTTATTAACCAGTCTACTTCTCAATAAAACTCTATTGGACTTTGAATCGTGGTAAGAGGGCTTTTAACTAATAAATTTGAATAAANCGTTTGAGGACGACCACGATCCACTCCAACAGGTTGGACAACTCCAAATTGTAATACACGGTCTTCCAGTCGCCTAAATACATTTGGACTGGGGAGTCGTAAATTTGGATATCTTGCTGCATAGGTTCTGGAAGCTTCCCGAAAATTCCCACCGCACTCCCCCAAAATCATCAACATGTTTCCGTATTCACGATTAGTGAACATTGCAAAAATGAATAATTAAATAATAATTTTTAAAAATGTCACTTTATTTTTTTAGTGTCAATTTAAAAAGTAATGGTGTTATTATTGTTTAATTGTAAAATAAAAACATCGTTGCCAAATACAATTTCAGAGCGCCTATACCCAGAATTCTTGAATTAGAAATTCAGAATTTGAAGCTTATGTTGAAGATTTCGCTTTGTTTCCAATATCTAATATCAATAGGTGCCGAATGCTACATTGTAACGCTTAACAGTATAGGGAAAATTGTAAAATGAAGAAGTTAATTCTTCACTTTAACACCTCAATAACTCCGCCAGATTTTAAAAAAGATTTTTTTTATTATTTTTCCGATACTCCCTGAGGATCGCCCTACAACGTACTGCAGAGTTGATCCGCCATTTAAGACTCACCCTGTATATCTGAAACATACCCTTCATAGTTTGACTTTTATGAAAACCAGCTTAAGTTATACAGGATGTCTAGAAACAACTGGCACTGACTTTTTAACCACTTGAGATAAGAGTTTTATTTCTGGTGGATTCAAAAATTATCATTTTTAATTGCTACGTTCAATAATATAAGTGGATGAATATAGAGTTCAGAATCGGGAGGGAGAGGGAGACCCTTTACGTTTTTGACTTTTATTTTTGTCTAATGCAAACCACTTCATTTTCAAACCTAAATTTATATGAATTTTTTTGACAATTTTTATGTTGAATTACCTACTTAAGTATAGCAAAGTGGTTTCTGGATATCCTGTAGGTAGCATGTCATATGTATAATAAATTTTATATACTCATTCTTTGTTAATTGACTTAAGAATTTCATTTATATTCGGTAAAACTTGATAAAATGTTTAAATATATAGAAATAGCGTCTTTGGATTGTTGTTTTATTGTCAATTATTTAAAATATATAGAATAATTACTAAATTGATTAACACGTTCGCTACCGACATATAACAACAAATATAAAATGTAGGTACATATCCTTTAAATCACCTTCAGATGTTTTTGACAGTGCCAAACGAACGTCATTTTCTAATATTTCACATTTTTCTCATATTTTATTTCTGTCGCATATGTGAAGTCCCACTAGGTTCATTAGGACTTTTTAAGTTGACCAACTGGCTTATAAATGCATCAAATAAAACAAGCAATATAGAACAACGTGGAGAAAATTAAGTTAATGTTTCCATTTTATCTTCGAAAAAATAGACACATCTCTTTAGACCTGAAACAACATGACTTACTTCACTAGAGACCTAGAGAAAATGTGGGTCATTCATATGTGAGCCGGTCGATAACCAACGTGTTAAATAAATTTTTGAGCTCTTGTTTTTGGTAACAAGTGAATAATTCATCAGAGTTTGGTTTTTACATTCGCTTTCAATCAATCTCAATGAAGTTGATGGAGTTTTAGATCATTAGTTTTCTTAAACAAAACCAAACAACTCTCTATATTAAGCGTACTTTAACAATCAATTCGAGTGGCACATTTAAAATGAAGATTAACATCAAAGGAAGATCTACGTCTAATAAATAACATTAGTATAATTTGACTGTTCACAATTACCTTTAGCTAAATTTGTAACAGGGAGTTTTATCACACACATTTATGTTGTCCTAAAAAATAAGTTATGTAATATCTAGGTATGTCAATAATTTAAACAACAACAGAGTCTCCTGTTTGCTTTAGAACAAATTCTAATCTTAACCATTCCTTGCAACTTCGTCTTCTGGTTACGTTCGCAGCATTCATGGGAGTCTCATGAGAACAAGAAGCCTTTGGTCAGAGTTCATCTGGTGGTTTCGAAGAGGTTCCTTGTTTAGCCAGAGGACTCTGGATCACCATAGGTGTGTTTAGGGTGGAAAAATAACCTCCCGGTTTTGGTTTAATGTGTCTATTATTGATTTGCATATGAACGATTTTCATGTGTTCGACTTGCGCAGCTAATTTTTGAATATCTTCCTTTAATAGTTCATTTTCTTGATAAAGATCGGGAACTTCTTCAGGAACTGGACCGATACCATTTAAGGAAAATGAACCCGTTAACACTTTAGTTCTGGCGCGATGATCCCATTGATCTCCTTGGCCTCTAAACACACGAACCATCTAAAATAACAGATTTATGAATTTGACAAAACAAAACGGGTTTCTTTTTTACTTTTGGACCAAACACCAAAGCTATAGTTGTGGTGGTGGAAAGCTGGGTTCTGACAAAACCCAAAAAATATTTTATATCGGGTCCGGCTCTTGGGAAAATGAACAAGCTGAAAAAGGTAAAATTCAATTTCAAAAATTCCCTTGAATGATATGCTTAAATAAAGAAAATTACTTGTTATGTAACTTGTTGCAAAGTTGACTAATTAGTCCCAGAACATACAATCTATATTTCATTTTAATTAAATGAAAAATTGTATTTTACATTTCAAAGTTGTTTTCAAGCCGTGTATATTGTAGATTTTGCAGCAACGGAGAAAACTTACTCGTAATAATACAGGAAAATTTATGGCTCAGAAATGCACAAACTTTATCTGGATGTTTTTGAATGCAACCAAGGAAAAAGCATTATTTCTTCTAATTTTTAACTTGTTGAAAGTACACCGTTTCTTGAATAATAGAACTGAGACCAATCAAAATAAAAACACTTTCCAAACAAAGTGTCCAAATGCATCAAAAACATTTTAAAGTGAATAAAATAGAAGAGAGAATTTCCAGTGTAAATAAATTAATTTCATTTAGTTTTAAGCAAACTTTCCGGCTTAATTTAACCCTCGAGTCTAGATCGGACAGAGTAACTTCATTTAAATTGAATAGGCAGGTCCCTAGTTGACAACTCTTTCCCTCAATTGAAGCCTTCTTACAGTTGGGTTAGATTTTAATATACAGAGTGAATCGGGAGAATCGGATCAAATATTAGAAGTGTATTGTGTCAAAAAATAAATGTAAAAAGCTCATATGTTCTTATCCGATTTTCATTTGTTTTCAAGTTATAACGCAATTAAAATTTTTTATTTAGCGTTTCTTTAAATGGTTTCCAGGGTGTGGGAATATTTGTTGTGGTTCTACTAGTTGGTCTTCAATATCTTTAGATTTCACAGCATTAGACCATTGTTTAAAAAATAAGGTATACAACATAAAAGTAAACAGTCAGAATTCACTAATTCTACGCATTAAAAATGATGCAGCTAATATTGAAAATTAATATGCCGCAATCAGGAAACCAACGCACGCTCTTCACAGGCGAAGTAGAAAATGTTTAAATGGCAGTGGCAGTATATTTTAAATATTTCTTAAAAGAAGGCCATGATTACCAAAATGTTTTTTTTTTGTGCAATGCACTCTAAGTTTGATACGATCTTCCCAACTCATCCAGTAATTTCACAAAATGCGAGACCAATGATACTCACTGAAAGGCTATCATCATTATATTCACAATGGCGATATTATATATAGCGTAGCTGATAAGTCTGGCTTCATTATAAAAGGATTCTGCGTTTCGTACATTGTAACAAATCCTAACGCCCCAAGCTAAAAACAACACTTCTCCTAAAATAAAGATTGATGTGAAGATATAAAAACAAATTAAAAAAGTCTTGCCAATAGCTAAACTGTGATCCCACCAGTTGTAAACGCATTGCTTGAATCTTAAACCTTCATTATCAACTATTTCTTCAGCTGTCGGAGTATCTGATAGAGTCCAAGTACCCAAATAAATGAGCATTACTAGAAGAATAGGCACCATCCACTGGAGCAACTGTTTGTCTGTGAGTTTTACTTTGTGAGCTGATTTTACCCGATACGTTAACGAAACTCTAAAAAAAGGTATATCACCTCAATAGATATCCTTACTTTACAATATAATAAAGCGAATAACTGAATATTTCTTTATAATTTGATAAATAGCCCATGATAACAATTGCTGGAAGAAAAATAAAAAAAATTAGGAAATATAAAGATCAAGCTGTAATTTCTAGTACAAACATTAGTTTTGACCAAAATTTATTACGCCTTTCAAATGGTATAGTATACAACACAGATCACAGTAATGAAACATTTTTTCTATAGAGATCTGCTGAAACATTCTTCTGGAATCTGCATCACATCCTAAAACTCATAACAACAAAAGAGAAACAATGTTTTTAATCAAAATTCAATAATTTCAAAATATATTTTTCTGTAAGGCGTTTTATCTGATTCAAATCATGTCATATCATTAAATTGTTCATGTGATAAAAATTCAAGGTTTGTTCATTATTTTCTTCAATTTAAAGGCGAGAACAGCATGTCATCACATTGCGTGACCATTATAATATTTAGTATTGGTATTACGCTTAGAAACACACTATTGTAATCGTGATCACATTACCATATCACATATACGATGATCGTGTATAATTATTAGGATAATCTGTGTTGGATCTGTAACTAGAAAAAGTCAACTAGGTCTTCCGATTGGCTAGAGAAAATTGAAACAGTGTTTACTTTTACAATAATCGACCCAGAATGTAATATATCTAGAGCCATATGGATCCATAATATTAATAGGAAAAAAGAAGAATTTGAAGTATGATGATATAAAATATTATGTTTGATTACTTTTGTTGCGTTTTTTTCCATACTCAAATATATAGTCATGCCAATGTAAATGAAGGAGTACAAAGAGCTCCCATGCAGATATTCACAAAATAAAAACGTAGGGTTCGGTTGGAGACTTCTGCCCGAGGGGTAAGGATATTAACAAATCGATACACACACTTTTTGGTTTGTGATGTGACTTTGTGTGACAGCATATGAATTCACATGACATGAAAACAGGACTGTTTCCGCCTTAAGCATTAACTAAGTATTATTCTTACATAAAATGATGTAGTCTAAAACTTAATAGTTAGCACTCCCTTAATATGCATAATTAAATCAAACCTAATTTATAAATGCACCAACATGTAATATAAATGTAAATTAGTAAACTATATCCTGTCATTACCTCCACGTCTTCATTAATAATGCCGTGTAGGTCACACAGAATCCTAAATGCCTAGACCATTTTGTAGCGATACAAGAGTACATGTCCAAAACTGGAAATATTGCAGCCATCTGTAACAACAAGCCTCCATTTTAATGATGAAAAACAACCGGCACGTTAAACTGGTGACTGAATGTATCAAAACACAACAAAAACAGTTTAGATATGTTAATAACTAGATGATAAACCGAGACTAAGCCGTATATGTATATTTATGCAAATTAGGACTTTTACTGTCTATCTTTCCATAGCTAGCCTATGAATAATAGGATGTTGCCGCTGTAAACATTTTATTCAAAAAAACATTACATAATAGATAAAGCATAAAATATTACATAATAGATGGGAAATATGTATATTATGTAAAGTAAAATAGTTGATTGACGAGACAGTTTCAAAGAGAAAATTCGCGTGGAAACAGTGTTTACTCTAATAAACGTAAATAAAAAATAGGTATTTTTATTACACAAGGAATGTTAAACCGACAAATAATTAATTTAATTTGATGAATTCCCAGCAAATCGGGTCACTCCAATACAATTGAAATCTCGATTATTTTCCAATTTAATTCGAGAAAATAGTGTACCTACACACAAAGTGAGGCCGATTTTCCGTCAGTATTAATGGAGTTTAATTAAAACAGAGGTAATTGAGTGAACCACAGAGAAAATATACAAAGAATGAGTGAAAAAAGCAGAATAATCCGGAATTAAACTTCATTATTATTGGCTTGTTTAATCGATTAAATCGAATAATATTTTTAGGCGATAATTATTTAGTACATTTAACCGCGAACTGTAATATTATGGTCTTTTAAAGAGCCGCAGGATTAATTTATTTGAGGCTCATAAAACAGACCAATACGTGCATGTGCGATTATTGATCCTGGATTAATAAAACTTCCATGTCATTCATACAATACTCTGAATTTGTATTCTCCTGTTGGCACGTTTTATATCAAACATTTTTATTGGGTTGTCACTTGTATTTCTAAATAATTGAAATCAATTTTTTCTGAAGACATTTTATCTTGTTGCCAATCTGCAACAATTCCGGAATAGTAGGTAATTTGTAACTGCTTAAGATATTTTCACGTGATACTGCAACAGAATTGCGTTAAATATATGTATTTCGTGTATACATATAGCATTTATTCCCGTAAGTAAAGTGAGTAAACTCTTTATTAAATTACAGTAGTTCGAAGTTATAATACTTACTTCAAGGTACATTGTAGCACACCCCAACAGAGTAATACTAAGGAAAATTGGACTGGCCACTTTGAAAACTTTCAGCTTACGATAATTGAAAACGTAACAAATCAAACATATGGTGCTGATCACGCAACTGATGCTCACAGTTAATAAAGTGATTCTGTAATTCAAACTTTTGTTGAAAAATTCATTTTTTTTTATATGCAACTTACCTAATGGGCCAATTATATGTAGCCAAACAAGGAGACGGATCGGTACAAAAATGACAACCGGGTGCACATTTGTGACATTGAAAAATATTTTCCCAGGAATGACTGGAATTTTCCAGATACTCTTCCCAAGCCACTGAAATCGAAATAAACGTGTTCGGTATAAACAGGAAAGTGATCTGTCAAAATGGCAACAATATTCGCCAAATGTTGAAACGTGCCCTATAAATTCTTGATGATTTGCGACTATAAAAAGAATTTTATGTCAAATGGAGCACGACTATTAATAACTCGAATAAGCTTTAAAAGCTGGAAATAAAGATAACGGACTAAACTTACGGTTCCTGCAGGTGAGAGGCATTTTTTTTTTTGAGAAAAAGGACGAATGTGTAAAATTTTATGGGGCATTATAAGTACACTGCTCTGCAAAAGTTACATACGTTCACTACGTTGTTTTGATGTTTACAATTTTACAATTTACACATTTTGAGTGTAAGATTTTTAGTATAAGAGTACGCAAATACAAGTTATCCGTTCATCAATTAATAGGATAAGACAGATTACGAGTGTTCTGTGCAGATCTGATACCTACACTAAAAAGGAAAGGCCTGGAAGGCTTTCGGAGTTGTCTTATTGAGATAAGAGAAGCATTATTCGAAAGGCATTTAGTTCCACGATATTTGCGAATCGAATCAAATCGGATTTGTCGGTAAACGTATTCAAAATCTCCACATCTTTAAGAGGTTAAAACAATGAGAGTGCTAATATACATGTATATGAACTAAGAGATGTTAGCTCACTTCAAAAGTAGTTAGTACGAATTAATTGAATCAACTAGTAGGTCAATTGGTAATTAAAAAAGTTCCATCTGGGTGGTTTAAATGTGGATTAAAAATATATGTATGTGGAAAGGATTTTTGGCAGTGAAGCAAAAGTGATTAATATCTGATGTAGATATGCTGTATCTAAATTTTACACCTCCTAGAATGACTAGTATTCAGTGGAATATTTTGAAAGCGATTCGTTACATTTTGTGATAAAATCCCTTACAGGTAATCTACAGGACAAGAGTATGACTCCAGGTCTGCTTAAATTATATGTACTACTTTAATCCTTTCAATACAGTCGGGACATATGCTGTCCCAGATGGGAAAAATTTTGTAATTACTTTTTTTTTCTCGGTGTATTGAAAGGGTTAAGACAAAATTATTTCAAAATCTGACTAATTTCACGAAAAAGCACATGATTGGATGCACGGCTTGGTTGATTTCAAGGGATATTTAAAACGCATAGTCCAAAAATATTCTCTTAATAATATGTACCGACCTGTTAGCTCGGCGTTTTACAACGACAAAAAACCAATTGATCATTTTCGCTTAAAAATGTTAAAAAGTTTTTAAGAATCCAGATATAGATAAACTCTTGCGGAGCAGTGTATCAATATAATGTCTTGGAATGGAAATTCATCAAAAAGTTAATCTAAAGTGCCTAGGGTTATTCATTAATGACTTTCGTATTGCACAAATACAGTTTAGATTCTATAATCTGTTCTGACAGTGACATGCTCCATTATTAGCTGGAAAGCCTTCAATTTATATAAATTTAGGGAGTTCAGTTTGCAATATTTCTGCATCTGTCTTAAAATAAAAATCAATTTGATGTAGATTTAATAACCTTATTATAAAAACTTTAAAATAATAGAAAACAGCTGAAAGGGTTTTTTTTATATTAAAAGTCCCAAGATGTGTATAGAACTTAATTTACTTATGTTACACTTATGAAATACTAACCTTCTACTAAAGTTCCATTGAAAACGCCATCATGATATGGCGAATAATAGCCTTTTCTACATTGGCATTGATACCTGCCTCTAGACCATGAAACCGAATTAACTGAAGATTTGTATATACACTGGAACAAATCAAAGAATGTGGCTTATGTTCTAGCAAATATAGTAGTCTTATTTGATTTATTTTGAACAAGCCTTTATTAAATGGTAAATATCCCACGTCAATGTAATAATTCCATCGTACGTAATCCATTGTGGCTAATTTTCGGTGCTTGGTTGGGCCTTGTTTACACTATGTTCCTTGTATTAATGCCTGTACATGTTGAATATATCTTATCTATTTACAGAAATGCTTATTCAGTTTCAGAAGCAAGTAGTGAGGAAACAGCCTTAAACTAATTTTATTGATAAGATTAGATTTGTTGAATACCAACAACAGAGATTAGCTATAAAATACCATAGAAATGTTAATGTAAATATCTAATTCAAATATATAATCACCATTTAGCAAAAGATATATTTAAACTATAAATATCAATGACTAATATGTATTACGATTGATTACCAATAATTAGGGAAACAAAACGTTTAATTAATGATTTTATTAATATTAAAAAGAATATCTACACACTTTTTATGGTATATTCCTTATAAGCCCTTCATGTTAATTTGGGTCAATTACTGAAAACGTGTAATCAAAACTGGTTTGACAAGAGGGCCTGATTGCGGAACGAAATCGGTTAAATTAATTAGAAAGTTGTTTGTTGTTGTTCGTGTGAAGAGGCTTCAATCACAAGAAGTTGTTGGACATTAAGGCAATGGACAAAACCACTTCGATTATCGACAAAGTCTTTCTTAATTATGATTCGAAAAGGTTTCAATATATAGAGTTACCTATTTATAGGACAAATTCGAAGGGGATGAAACAAAAAGTATAAAATTGCTCAAATGATATGTAACTGATTTTCTGACTGTCGATTTATACGAAATGTGAATAAAATCAAATTTACCACTTATATTTTTGATGAAAATCTATATCTTGCGTTGCTTCTAAAATTTTGCACCCAAGATTCTTTTGTATGAAATATATTAGGGAAAGAATGTTTTATCTGTCAACTTATATTACAAGAAGACATTTTTATTTTACAGGTTGGCTGTCATAAATGTTTCCCTTTAAATAACTCACAAGTTGAATTGAGAGATAAAAATCTCTGTCTGTGAAATCTAAAAAATCTCTGACAGGTACGCCGTAGTGAAAATTGTTAGAAAATTACGTTTTGATCACACATTCTAAAACATTCTTAAAATACGAATTCTTCGAAATAAAAAGTCATAATACTAGACTATAGATAAGGTGCACAAAACCCTCAGCATTTCTCGTACTATCTGGAATATTGTTCTAATTATATTTTAGGACTTTGATTGTCAAAATTTACGAGGCAATAAGAGGAAAAGTCATGATATTTACACTGAATTCGGTTGTGCAATAATATGTCCATAAATTGACATTAATAATGATAAAATAATATTAAATCGTTTGAAATTCAATTAATACATTTCTTGAATAGAAAATCTAGATTGCAAAAATCTTACCTCCGAACTTTTATTGTGACATTTATGAGAACCATGGAAGACCATCATACTCTTTTCAGAAATTTCACCTTCCAGGATATCACATTGATCGACTTCTAAATGTGAAATGTCCACGTCCAAACTGAGAAAGCCTTTCAAACTGAAACAATCATAGTTAATTAACCACAATTCATAAAACAATACAGTGTAGAACTGTTTTTAAGATGCATAATTCTAATGAATGTACTACACGATTTCCCTGATAACTTTCGAAGCGTTAAGAATTCATTAATCATCACATTGTACATGGATCATGGCCTTTTATTTGCTCCTATAAACAATGGATTTGTGGTAGATATAAGTGATCTTAAAAAACAATTGTATATTTCGGTTGGAGTCTTTTAATAATACTATTTTTCCGATTTTTTCGGTTAATTTTCAGTACGTGACCTTAATTGGTAAGCATTAAACAGAGTCGACTTAAAAGACTCGATTCCTTTATCCGAAAAGCAATTTTCTATATTTGTATAAATCTTCTGGATCCTATTAAGGTTGAGAGAAAAGCTGCTTATAAACTATCGAGCAGAGAGTTTGAAACGAAAGGCAAAAGAGCATCCGCACTTATTCGGAGGTAAGATGATTTGAAACTTTACGGAATTAGACTTTTAAACAAGCGGAATGTTTATTTTAAGTATAGGTACGTATCGAAGCCTTAAGTACGAATCTGAATTTATTTTATGCTATTCTCAAAATGAATTCCAACTAAAAGTTTTAACAAATTTGCTCGATTCTCATACGTAATATTTTCGCTTATTCACGTGAAAAATGATTTTGTATGTTCACATTTTCGGGTTATCAATCATTTCTCTTTTTGCTATTGCCTCTGAAATGTGAGTTTCATATTTGTTTTCGTTTCAAAGAGTCAGTTTCTGTTGAAATTTCCTTAGAAAAAATTGTCAAATTAACTCGATTTAAATCAAGAATTATCTACAGAGATGGTGTAGTGCAAAAAGTCTATAGCAGTAGCTTTCCTGTAAAATATTTTCAAATTTTTGTTTTAAGATTGTTATGGCTGTACTAGCAATAAGCAAAACTTTATTATGTAACTGCTATACCGTTATTGGATTACATTTCCTTTGATAAACTTCATTATCGTGCTATGTTGTTTCTAAGGCTCTGTAACTACTTCCACTGGGGTATATTGAAATTAATATCAAAGCAGTGATATTTTCCAATAACGTTCTCTTTTTTAACAAACAATACAGCGGAAAACTTCAAAGTTCGGAAACCATAATAACACTTAAATATAGCCATTCAAAGCTTAAAGTGGCTCTCTACTCAATTTACAGTTGACAACAGACAATGACAAGTTTACTTTAGCCGGATTTCCGTGATTATTCTTCGGCTAAATGGAAAATCGATTTAAATTCTAATCTATCAATTATAATATTATATTATTATAATTATATTAACAGAATTCGACAAAATAATTACCTATTTTGATATTTATTAGAATAGTACGCTTTCAATAAGTTTTAGTAGATTACAGAAATCCATAAAATCGTGTACGAATATTAGGTATTAATAATGAAATTATTATAATTCTTTCTGATAAGCTTATGATATTTTACATGATTAGTTTCTAATAAAAAATTATTACTTAGAATTGAATTAACCTAAAAATTTGGCATGAAAATGTTAAATGTCTTAATATAAGTATATGCGATAATTTAACTATTTTTCCCATTTGAATCAATTTCCATCACATGATTCTGATAACGTATTTGTAATTTTTCTCGAATTTATAAACACGCAAATTACGCATTTCATTGTGGAAACCATAAGAATGTTCAAGTGTTTTAAATGAGAATAGTACTTCAAACAATATGAAAGCTCAAATATATTGTGTATTTCGTCCGTCCATCTTAGTCATCCCACAACATATTATTTATAAACTTTTCAATAATTAAATCTTATCTTAAAAGTTCACACTAAAGGTCATATACAGAATTTTACGTAATTTCTGTATAAAAATCAACACTTAATAATCTTTAATAGAATAACTTCTCTTTATCAATCAATTCTAAGCAAATGGCATGAATTTAGTCAGAAAAATTTATCACTAAATAATCCTATCACTGGTTTATTACTAGACTATTCCGGTCTTTTCAAAAAAGGCACAATTTTAAAAAGGCTGTTCAGTTATGAGATGCAAGAGTTTGATTAAACAAATAACGAGAAAATTCAGAAAAGAAAAAAAATGTGAGTAAGATGTGTGTATAATTTCTAAAATGATTAATCATTTTTCAAAAATTTCGTGAATTTTGACGTATGAAATTGGTCAATGGAATGTTGGTTGGCAAATTTCAAAAATTTCAAATGTTTTTAATATGTATACAAATGCTTGTTTAACGTCATGATAAATGTCTAAATTTACGAGAGGATTATGTAGAGAAATAGTTTAATATAGATTTAAGTAAATATCAATATAAAAATGGAAATCAAAAAATCTTATAATCCTTTCATGATCAACTGCAACCTATTTTGTGTTTGGTAATTGCCATTCTAAAAAAACAAGATTTTGATTTTTATTTTTTAGATTTGCAACTGGAGATTTGCATCATCGTTTTTGGACTGTGTAAATCCCCTTTCAATTGGTGCAAAGCTCTTCAAAAGCGAACAAAATCATATTTCCTGATATTTTCTGTGGATTACTACATATTTATGCATTAAGCACTTTATTAATCAAATTTCATTAAGAATGCCTTTTAAAGTTTGAGTGAACGAATAACAAAACTCACATAAAAGAACATACAAATTTATACAAAAATGAAAACTCACAAATTCAATTAGTATTAAAAATTTTCTAAAGCTTCATGAGTCTCCAACCAAAAATATCGAGAATTACATACATATGTACATTTTTGTTTGTATTTTAATTTCATTTTAATTAACCAGTTAATATCCAAATTATGTTTTCTTTGGAATAAAATTATGATCTTTTCCAAATATGATTAAGATAGTATGTCTTTATATCATCTTTAATTACCCTTCCTCAAATGAGGATTCTAGGCGCTAATGGATTAAATGTTAATAAACAATGTACTTCTTCGAAAAAATAATAAGTAGATACTTAGACATTTAAATAAAAGCAAAACTTTTGAAAAACACTGTACATATACGTTTTTTTACATAACAAATTAAATTTAAAAGATAAAACATTATTCTTGGTGATCGCGTATTTAACATAATAATATTATTCCATTTGTGTGTGTTTCTAAAATAATTTCACAAAAGCAACGAGAATGTAAGTGAAAATTTTCTAATCAAAAACTTTGAAAATTCTGTTAGCTAATTAGCCTATTGTCACTTTAAACTGATAATGGCGCTAATCGAAAAGGCGACGTCTTCAAAACTGCAATCGTCGTCTTTCCTCGAGGAAACTTTTAAACGAAATTATTTCATAATTTCAGTAGCAATGAAGTTGGTCCAATTTATGCTAAACACTGGGAAAATTCGACTTGGTGTTTTAGAGGGAGAGAATGTTATCGATTTGAACTCTCATGAAAATTGGGTACCCATTGATTTAGTCAGATTCCTGCACGAACACGAACATGCCTATGAAAAGTTGAAAGAGTGAGTAATGGACAACTTTAAGGAAAAACATTCGATTTTTACTAATAGGTTACGAGTATTATGGAAATTTACTACAAATACCCAAAATTGTCTATCAAAAGTTCTATTCAATTTTCTTTATATCTGAATGTCAAATTTCTAATTAAAACTTATTTTTCTCGCTGGTATTATAGCATTACAAATGAAAAACATACCTAAATAAAAAAAATCTTTAATTTTCAGGGTGGCATTGGACCCTAATAACAAATGTTATTCCTTAAATACAGTACATTTGTTGCCCCCAATAAAAAAGCCGGATAAAATCCTAGGCATTGCGCAAAATTATACGGATTATTGCGAGGAAAGTGGATTGAAACGCCCCTTAGAGCCTATAGTTTTCAGCAAGTTTGCATCTACTATTATAGGACCTTTCGATAAGATTAAACATCCAACTTGCAGCAAGGTAAGGTTTATAAAATGACGTAATTTTTGAGATAAAACAAAACGATTACCTGATAGATGAAGACATTTTAAAGAATTAGGATATTTTTAAGTGGTTAGGATCGATAAGTAACTTTCCGCTATGATACACAAAAGCTATTTATTGTAGTTTTTATCAAGTGCACCAAATTTCTATTTTCAATTGTGTTTATTATTCTTCTTTATTCATTTTCTACTATTTAAAATATGTGATTTTACAAAAGAATGATTCATTTGATAGAAAATAGGTAATTGCATGAGTTTGATATAACTTGGTTTAAAACAAATCGAGATCAAGCTTTATTAATGAGTTAAGAAAACATAAGGTTTTCTCCTAAACACAGGCAGTTTGATATATTGAAAAATTGGAAAATTTTCGCCAAGATGCTGGTCGGATGGTAAAATTCCCACCATAAAGTGAGTCGTTTTATTCGGTCGGTAATATTGATCAGCGTCGTTTCAATAATTTTCTAACAAGAAAAGTGACGAATGATTTTTGAAACCTAATAATTTGGAAAATTCGAAAAAAAGATAAAATTTGTTGCTATGGATTCCTCGTCGACTCATTGATGATGAGCAACATAAATATCGATAAATTTGAAAATAGTACTACACGGGTAATGAATAACATCCCGATAGGTGACTAAACGTAACTGCATTATATTTAGTCTTACTTAATTTGTGGTTTTCTTTGAAAGGACAGGACTAATTAAAATTTTAGAACTCGAAGAACAACGTTAACAACATCACTATAAAAGGGCACAGTAAAATTTGATTTCCAGAATTTGTAAAACAACTGCAGGAATTAAGACGTCTAAACACTGGATGCATCTTGATGACGCAATATGAAACAGCATTTACAATCACTTATTTGAATTAAATTTCCTGTGGTATGACATCCACCATATAGCTCTGATTTATCTCTCTGTGATTGCGCCATTTTTTATAATCAAAAAAATTTTGAATGAACCTCGCAATCAACTAATAAAAGCTTTTATGAAACTCTTGCAGATAAAAATGAAATGTTATATACCTGTACTAACATAAACTTAAAGTTAGACTTATTTTACAAATTTATCTTGCTTAAAAAAAATACTTCTCTACCACTGAGACCCTACTTTTGAGAGGATAGAATCGGTATTTCTTAGATATTGGGTTGTAGATTAATAAACATTAACATTTATTTTAGGCTGTTGATTGGGAAGTAGAACTGGTTGTTGTTATAGGAAAAGTGGCCAGAAATGTAAAGGCAGCCGATGCGTTTAATTACGTGTTTGGATATACCGCAACCCAAGATCTGACAGCGAAAGACTACATGTTCCAAGGTCTGTTCCATAATCTATGCACAGTTAATTTTAAATAATGCATTTTTTCAGGAAAAAATTATGTATTAAGCAAAAATATGGATCACTTTTGTCCCATAGGACCCTGTATAGTGACCAAGGACGAAATTTCCGATCCTCACAATTTATCTGTTAAAACATGGCTAAATAGTGATCTGAAGCAAGATGGAAATACTAGAAATTTAATATTTAAAATTGATCAATTAATCGAATACTTATCCAAGTGAGCTGATATGAAACTGAAGTCCTTGAAGATACTTAATAATATACGATTTTAGTGTCATAACCCTGTTGCCTGGAGACCTAATTTGTACTGGAACTCCTTCCGGCGTGGGTTCAAATCGGAATCCTCCAGAATTTTTGAGGCCTGGTGATCTATTAACGAGCGAAGTTGAAGGAGTAGGCAAATTAAGAAATCGAGTTGTTGAATATAATAAAATAACCTAAATAACAAATATACATATACACAACGAGGATATATAAAATCTTTGCTTTCGTGGCTTAGTTATAAAAAACTACACGGATTTGTTTTAGTTACATAGGACCATGATAAAGCGTAATTCTTTTATCTTCAGGTGACATGCAGATTAACATAATACAGTAAACTTTAATGAGTTTTTTCCGCTACATCTTTTGGTCCTTACCCTCGTCGACCTGGCGGAGGAATCGAGACACTGTAGGACATCAGCCAACGTCCAGGCGTACATGAGTAATAAGGATAAGTCCACCAACCTCGATAAGAAACATTTGGAGGGCTTTCCATGAATTTCGGAGATCGCAAACTTGGACTTGAATCTGCATCTTCATACCTAAAGAAATACAGAAGCTGTTAGTAACAACAATTACATAAGAATAGTTTAATGGTCAATTTCCTATACAGGTAACTAGGAAGAACTTAAAAAATTCCAAAAAACTATCATGTAATGCTATTCTTTAACCTGATACCTATAAAATTTTTATTTTAATTAATTTTAGTTTTAATTTTTGTTATAAAGTTATCTTAATAAATAATAGCTCATTAGAAGCATAGATTAAAAAAAATTAACTCAAAACTGTTTTTACTTTTCAACAAACATGTAATGTAATTTGAAAAAAAATTATTTCTATTTCAAGCTAAATAGGAAAAAGTGTTTAAATTTATTGGCAAAACATGATGTTATAAATATAAGCATAAATATGACATTTAACTTGGACCATTTAATTATATTTTTATTCAAAACCAACATTTTTTTAAAATTAATNATTTAGGTAAGTTGTCCTTTAAATTTTTTTGTTATTAACTACTATATGTGACGTTTAACATTTTAGTCAAGGCGGCAGAAACATGCTATGCATGCAACGCTAATAGTACAGGAACAAGCAAATGTAATGCATCATCTAGTTCTGTACAAAAAAACAAAACTACCACGTGTAGAAATACAAATATATCTCTCCCCTGTGATGCATATTCATTCGAAGGTAAGTTGATTTTTTAGTAAATTCGCTTTGAAACTATGGGTCGTGAATTGATACTCTAGTAGAGCGCTTCTCACATGTGGGTTCGTGAAATGAAAACTGATGGCATTTACTATGAAAATATCGTTTTGAAGCTACGAAAAATCATATTTGGCCGTTCTTTATTACTACACATTTTGAGGTGACAACAAATATTTCATCATATGTATTTTGAAATAGTTTAGGAAGCGCTCATCTAGTATAATATTGCACACTCAAATCAAGATTGTGTTAACTCAAAACTGATTGATATGCATATAATAGTAATTAATTAAAAAATCACGATTTATGAATTGATACAGTCTTAACCTGACTGTAGTTTTCATATTCATTTAGCCTTGTTTAAAGTTTAAATCAGTTTTTACAAATACTTATATTTTCAGTTGGCAATGTCACCTATACAATTAGAGGTTGCGGTGATTGCAATACACTAGATCATTCGAATGTTTCAAATTTCCATTGTTATACTTGTAACGATTCTTTATGTAATAATATGGAAATAACTTCGAGTGCATCGCTTGGATTCAACATGTTTTATATTCTTATTAGTATTTTTGTAGTCTCTCATTGTTATTAATTTTTAAGCTATTATTAAATTCAAATACGTATATTATACTAATAAAATATGTAAAATTTTTGTTTTGTTTTATTTTTGACCTACCTGACTAAAGCTTGGACTTACCATGGGAAATCAGTGCTTGGCTTGTGTCCAATTTCCATTACAGTTTCTGTCACTTTTTTAGGACCCCTCATTTCTAATCCTTCCTTTTGCCACCAGGCGCAATTAATCAGAATACCTGTGGTTGCGTTCATGGCCAATACTCTTGCTGATAATACCGAGGGGTCGGAGATCAAAATGTTTTTTGATATCGCATCTTGAAGACCTAGGATCAAATTACCAATAATTTATAAAATAATAATGTGGAGATTTTTATTTATTCAATTTACAAACGTAAATTATTTCAAAACACTTAGAATTTGAAATTTTAACATTGGTAGTTTAGAATATAAATCTTAATTTAATTTTCATTCTTCTATAGAGGGTGTTTCACCTACAACGACTGCAATCTATTATTTTTAAAGCTTTTTTTTGCAATAAAATGCATAAAATGCATGCAGAACGAAAGTGATTACAATTTAAAATTATTGTCAACCATACTGAGTGTGACAAAGAAATATCACAATAAAATTATGTTTTTTCACCAAAACGTTTGTAAATTTATTCATATTTGTCTCTCATGCAGAAAATTAAGTGACCAAAAATGTTAGGAAAAAGACAGATGGCTTTTCTTTCTTAAATTTTTCTATCCAATCAACGTAATGTTATTATGTATTTACAATTAATTCAAGGAAGTTTAACTCTCGGTCCTTTTAGAAATGTCACAAATGAAAAGAGTTTCTAGAGGAAACAAAACATGATTGACAATGAAATGTTTAATATTGTATGTAAATGCGTTTAGGCACTCGCAATTTAGATTTGACGGCATTTTTTTAGTTATCGGAAATTTTAATTCGGATTTTATTATTTATTTAATTTAATTTTTAGTCATAAAACATCAAGTGACAAACCTCAAAAAGAAATTCCCGAAACTAGTGGTTCATTGCGGGTCACAAATTGTACGAGGTAATTTACATTCTAGATGAAATTAGTAAACATTGTAAAAAGTTGAATATTACCCCGTCTCTATTGTTTTATCCTACTACCTTGTCAAAACTTTCTTTTGTTCTCTGAGAAAAACATGTTGCAAGAACCAAAGTCAGAGCCCTAAGGGGATAATTCTAATAATTTAAATCCAGATTTTCTACGAAAATTAAAGGTTCATTCAGTGAAATTAACCCTTAAAAGTTTAGATTGCTGTTCCCACACATACCTTCCCTGATGTTAATTAAGTACATGTAGTGACTGACTTTAAGGGATGGATGCTGAATTTATTTTAAGACAAAAAGTTTTTATTAAAGTAGGTTCCGCAACAGCTTCCTTTAGCAAATACAAGGTGTTCAAGTATGAAATTTAATTTGTTTTTTTATTAACACCTTTGAGCAAAGATATAAAAATCGGAAGTACTTTGGTGCGCAAACGTTTTTTTATTCTACGCTACATGTGATTTTTGAATAAATAAGTTTATTGTGTATTTAAGTTTATAGAATTAGGAATTTTTAGTAAATTTTCCTAGAAACAAATGATTTGGAGATAAACGGGAATTACTGAAAATGTTTTATTGATTACGGTTTTTATTTGATTGCCATTATGCGTGTTTTTATGTAGTGCAACAATTTTAAAGAAAATCTACATTATTAACATGTCTAAATAAGTAATAGGTAATTCCAATTTTTTACTTGTAAGTAACATAATATTACAATTATTTTAATTGTTTTCAAAATAGTCTCTAATTCACCACATTCATCAAGACATTTTGATACTTATTTAAATAAAATAATTCTATTTCCATATTTAAAAATAACACCAAATGGTATTAATTTTTCTTATGTGATGGTTAAAAGAAGTACCTATCTAGTTACATTTGATGGAATACGCAGATTTACATACACGGTAATCCTGTTCTGAGCTTTGGAAGCAAATGTTTTTCAATTTCGATGACAATTCATTTATTTGTCATATGATTTATTTGTAAAATCACAAGTGTCTAATCTGTAATTTTACATATATGTATATACATGAGGTAAGGCGCCCTAATTTCGTCCCCTAGTCACTTTGAGGTCTTTAAAAGCTTTCAGAGAAAATCTACCAAATTTGGAAACTCTATCCACTAACCATCCATATACATATACAGAAACATAGTCAAATCACCGATGAAAGTATTTTCACCTAGTCAAAAAAGGGTTTTTCAAAAGTACGTACATTCAGCAACATTTCAAAAAGTGATTCTAATTTCGTCTCCTCTGAAAAATTCCCATAAAATGAGTTTTTAGATAGAGAAATCCTTTGTAAGAGCCATGTTAATAAAAATGTATTTGAAAAAGAGTAAACATAAATAAAAATGTACTAATCAAAATGGAAATAGGGAATTATTTGTCTTCTAAATATGAGAAGCGTATAAATTGTTTTTTGTTTTTGGCGTCTGTACAGATTTCATGTCCCCAACAGCACTCAACACATTGAAGCTATAAAAAAATCAAAACAAAAAAAAAACATTTTTACACTCTTCAAAATTCGAAACAACTTGGGGGGACGAAATTGGGGCCAAGGTACTTCCCCAATATAGTAAGCTTCTATTGTTCTGACTTGACTGAATATTTCGATTACGTAACAAGAACTCACGGTTTCTAAAAACACAAAGTTCGACGTAGCTTTGAAACAGTTTCAGCAAATGAAATTTTTATTACGACTTATTCACATCGCCCGTTACTTACACCATGCGTGACAAATGGCACTAGTACCAAGATTGTGGAGTACCAAAAAGGGACAAAATTGGGACACTTTACCTTATTATTAATTATTTCACGCTTTGTTTATATTGAATTTGAATCGATTTAGTAACACAGAAATGGCAGATATGTATTTTATCTATAAAATAACATACAGTAATTCAGGGATCGCTAGTAATATGATCAAGCATGATTTATACAACAACATTTACTAGACTCGCGAATTTCTATCCATATTTACATGAGACTTTGCGAAACTGATAGTTTTAGAAAAAGTACTAAAATCAACCTGTAACAATTAGAACAGTGTAAGTTGAAGAAAACGTCTTGAATGAAATTAAATGAGCCACAGGAAAAAGTTAGAGTAAAATAGTTTTTTTAAATCAGATATTAATCACAGATGCAGTTTTGTTTTCACTAAATGCTGTAATTAATTTCCATTAAAATCATGTATTGGTTAAAGATAATCTCCAAGCTCTCATCGAAAATCATTTTCAAGAAAAATTTTTAATCAATATTTGTGTTGGAATTATTGGCGATCGACTCATTGAGCCTCATTTTGTTTCGCTCAAATTGATTGACAATATCGAAGATTGTTCACTGCGATTCAGATAAATGTGATTCATATACGATGGTGCCCCACCACTCTTCAGTTTATTGACGAATACATTTTTGGAGCATAATTTTCATAACCGATGGATTGGGAGGGCAGGACGGCTCCCTGACGATGGCATCTTAGGTTACCAGGCATGAACCCTCTGAATTACTTTTTATGGAGTAACTTGAAATCCCTGGTGTACACAACTCCAATCGAAACTGAACAAGACCTAAGGACTAGAATAACTGATTCATGTGTGGTGATCAAAAATATATCGGGTGTATTTGAGAAAGTCCGCCAATCAATGTTGATAAGAACAGACGTGTGCATTAAAGTCGGTGGTGGTCACTTTCAGTAATTGTTAATCTAATTTTAGATCAATTATATTTCATTATCAATTGCAATTGCGGTTACATTACATACAAAGAGACATTTTAAATTGTTTATTATTTGTCTGTTAATCGTGTGTATTTTCTTTAATAGTTAAGTAAATAGATAAATACAGTATAAAAATATATAATAATTATTAGTTATTAATTATCAATTATTTATAATTATCTTAAATTGTTTTACTTACGGAATTTTGTTTTGTGTAACTTTAATTCCAATACTTTTGTTTTTAAAATCGTGTCTTTTAAGGATACTTACCAGGGATCCATTTTTCAAATAGCACAAAAAAGTGTAGCATAAATAAATTACTGTTTAACATTCAATGAAATACATAAATATTTAGATCTTTATGAATAATCAAATACGAATCTAATTTCTTGAGGTTTACATCTTAAAAACATCTCTCTCCGTCAAATTTCTTCCAATTAATATATCTTTGTCTACATTCAGAAAAAACCCAAATAAAAAGTGATGTTTGAACACCCTGTATCTTCAAAAGGAAGCCGTTGTGGAGCCTACTTTAATATGAACTTTTGGCTTAAAATAAATTCAAGATACATCCCTTGAAGTCACTACATGTACTTAATTAACATCAAGACATGTATGTGTGGGAACAGCAATCTAAACTTTTAAGAGTTAATTTTACTGAATGAACCTGTAATTTTCTGCGAAAATCTGGATTTAAATAATTAAAATTATCCCCTTAGGTTTCCGACTTTACCGCTTGCAACGTGTTTTTCTTAGAGAACAAAAAGAAGTTTTTGCTAGGCAGTGGGATAAAACAATAGGGAAGGGGTACTATAGAACTTTTTATAGTGATTAACTTAAGCCCAATTTTATCTAAAATGTAGATTACACTGTGGAATTCAAATTACTTAGCTCAGTTTCTTGACAAAATGGAGAAAATATTAACTTTCCCAAGAGTGAAATACAAAAGGTATTGAACAAATTAAATTAGAACCAAAGTACGGATAAAAAGAATTACAAAAACCTTACAAACTCTAAGAGATACACTCCTGAACAAAAAAAAATGGAACAAGCAAGATATTGCTTAAATAATATGAAATAAAATTTTAATTTTTAAATAAAAGTTGTAAATGGATTTTGTTAATTTTTTGACAAGTTGTTTGGGCACTTTCATCCTAATCATGCTTGGATATCGATTTAGCAGAAAACTCTAATAAATTGTTTAAAATTTTAGAGTGAACATTAGAGAGAAAAGCATGCTTATCTGTAACTGGATACAGCGCTCATTTATAGCTTTTCTTTTTTTTATACATTTGGTTTTGATCCAAAACAATATAAGCATGTCAGCTGTAAGTATACTCTTTTGGTTCAAATACAAAACTAGTATGCTCAAAGTTTAAAATCGCATTCAAACTTGAATTTGGGCATCCTCAGCTTTTGCTATATCCTGGGATATTTAAAGCACAGTTTTTGTATACACTTGTTAGTACTGCACTATTAGATAGTAATTGCTCCAAAGTTTTTCGAGTAAATAACATCTGCATTCTCGGGCTTGATATACAAGAGTCCACACAACAAATTCACTATTACCGTGCCTTATTTTTTATTTTTCAAAGAGCACCTATTGCTGCAAAATACATAAAAACAACATGCTTGCTTAGTAATCGGATCAGGATAATATATTGTTGTCAAGTGTAAAATTGTTCAGTTATAGATCTCAAATCTCATTTTTTAAGGTTTTACATAAATTGAAACCTCTTACTGCAACTACTAATAACAGTTGTTGTTGATAGAATTTATGTTCCTTTTTTTTCGATCAAAATTAAAATTCATCAAATATTGGTTAGTTTATTAGCTTTTTCAGAAAAAAACTATAAAATTTATACATCTTGTATATGTATTATTTTATTTAACGGTAAACAAGACATATTCAAATTCCGGCATCATAGTCTTATCTGCACAAAGCACACAGAACTACCATAATCATGCTATACGAATGGTTGTTAGATATAGTGGTTGGAAATGTTTGATTATCATGAAATAATATTTTAATTGACTAAAAATCAAACAAATATTTTCTAAATAAAAATATTCCATCAACATTCAGGCATAATTTATCTAGTTTGTTAGTCTGTGAATTGAATAATTTCATTTTTTTCTCCGATTTCGAAGAATGTTTTCTTCCTCTTCCCAAGATAATATTTTTTCTTCATTTTATAGCTTTATATCAACTGAAAATATTAGTTTTGTGTTTGCGATATATTTGAATTTATATCGTCTCGTGTAAATAGGTCGTAGTGGAAAATTTTTATTTGTTCAATAAACGACATATCTTGTGGATCTCGGGTACATTAGCACTGGGTACAAGGTGGAAACGCGTATCTAAGACCATGGACAGTTAACTCTTTGAAGCACAGGAAAATTTACATATTTGTGATCCCCAAGGCACAGGACAAATATACTATAAAAAGTTCGTATTGTAGTTTATTTCGATAACCGTTATGAATAAGTGGTGTAAAAACGCTTACATAACGTGGTTGATCTTAATGGCCACCATGATTTGAAGACATTAAATTTGATGGTTCTTAATATTAACTACCGTGCTTCAAAGAGTTAAGCAAGAACAGCCAAAAGTTGATACATATCTCAATGAGAGACCGTTCAATCATTTGATTTGAATATATGTAAACAAGATTCTGAAGTAGCGAAAAATAATTTACCTATACATACCCATCTTGCTTATCAAACGTGGATGATAAGAGTAATATCACAACACAGTGGTTAGAAATGTTTAAAAGTTGCCAAATAATCTTTTAATATGTTTTAAAAATTAAATAAAACGTTTTATATTACAAAAAAAGACCTGATAGTTTTCCTATAGAAACTGGCTTTCGCTTAAATTTCTTCAAATATTCAGAAATTATTATTTATTTTAAGCTTAATAAAAGTCTTCATGGACACAGCTTCGAAGAACGGCTAGTTTCTCAGTTTTAAAATGGTTAGTTTCTCGGATTTTTATGATCAAAGTACTTACAATTGAGGGACTGCGGAGAAAAATAATCTAAGTGCATTTTTGTCAATTTTGAGAAATTTGCTTATAAAATTTAAACTCTATAAAAAGCCTGTTTGCTTCAATTTAAAAAGCAAAATTATGATTGAAATGATATGATTGAAAACATGTTTATATGTGAATTTGAAAAGACCTTGTGTTGATTTTTTCCTAATTTTCCGTAGTTAACTCATTTTGACAATACAAGTTGATGAGAAGAAAACGGCAATAAACGCAGATTTTTAGGATTTTCATTGTTAAAAACTTAGAAAAGAATCGCGGATGCATCTGCAACTTTTTTTTTAACAAAAATTAGTTTCAACTATCCAAAAATACACCTAACTAAAAATCGGTAAAAATGTCACTTGGACTACTCTTCTCCACAATCCCTCAATTGATATATGCCGTTTTATATTAACTTTCACTGACAAATCATTCAAAATATAATATAATATAATATAATTGATTTGCGATGCAACAGGTACTCGAAATTAATGAATTTAGAAAAATGAAAGTTAAACTGAATTGATTTAATAAAAAATAAGCAAAACAAAAAAAATTAAATTATGTTTTGTTTAAGTGAATTGAAAATTGACCCATTCATAAAGTTTATTTCAACCAGAAAATGTTGGTGTATACTACTTTTTATTTTAGTAAAGTTTTTCGTATATTCAACTTGGAACGTACTCTGAATATAACTATACCCAGCGTCTGTCCCATTCATTAGTTTTGAGTACTTGTTACATCATGAATCAGTTAAGCACAATATTAACTGCTTACATTTTGAAGATAGGATGTATTGTAAGTGAAAATTAGTATAAAACGGTGTATTTCAGTTTTAAGGACTTCGATTATAAAAATGTCAAAAATTCAGAAACTGATCATTTTTCGAAGGTATCAATGAAGATTTTATTAGGCACGAAATAAAGAATAATTTCTAAAAATTTGGTCCAGAGTCAATTTCCATATGAAATCTGCCAGGTCCTTTCCACATTATATCAACGTTATTATTATTTATTATAATACTGCTTTGAACTTTATGTATAAATAGGAAAATCGTGATAAAAACTTGTTATAAAACTGATCAGTAAAAAATAACCTATTTGGAAATGAGATTTGCCAAAAAATCGCGCATTCTATCTAAAGAACTGTTAGTCTTATTACGAGACATACTATATTACTACCAACTTAATCTTAAAACAAAAGAAATAATTAATTATTCTTATGGAACTTAAAAAAAGAATATAAGAGATAACTTTGACCTCAGAGAACGAATTAAAGTTTAATTTTAAAAGTATGCACACTGTAACGTGTCGATTGGTGGACATGTGTTGTCTCATAAAGCCTGCAGCTATGCGGGACGACACTACTCATTAACTAGGCATTCGGAAATTATCCAGAAAATTTTTACTGATCGATCTTTAAGACCGTATGTCAGTTACAGAAACTTAAAAGTCCATAAAGCGATTTTAGACCAATCCATGTAACATAGTTATTTTGTTAAATATTCAAGTGTAAAATATGCGTAAAAATAAACTAAATTTAAATCTTATCATGGGAATTTCCAACAATATGTAGGTATGCACATAAGTTCTGATAATAAATTAAGTCTTGCTTGAACCAATTAATTTATTTGACTTTCTCAGTGGTATACTTTACCACTGCAACAGCATTGCTTATCTGGTTTTTGTACTGGCTTTTTTTACTAAATTCCTATGATTCTTGTTAAATAATTATTTTCATAGTAATAAATGGTTCATATAGAGGGGACAAGGTATACAACAAACATAACCACCGGTTCCAATTATTTTTCAACTTAATGAACCATCAGATAATTTACTGTTATCTTTTTATCTACTATTATTTGACAACTTAGTTTCGAAATTAGGTACATACATGTTAATGTATTTCATTTAAGTGGAACGCCGAACGGTTCTCATTCGATAGAATTGAAATTGTTTTTTAAAAATAATTATTAAAAATCGTTTTAGTGTGTGACTTTTTCAAATTACTTGTGCATTACAATAGATACAAACAAATATGGATAATAAGCCTAGGTATGTTCTAGAAAAATTATTGATTGAATTATTGATTGTATATTGTAGAAAAATTATTGATTTGAAAATTATAATGTTTGATTAACCGGATTGTCGTGTTTTAAGTTTAATAACAGTTGTAACATTCAACATTAATATTGTTAAAAAATTAAATGTATTTTTAATTAGGGCGTCCGATGAAAAATGAAAATGGTCCTTATACATTAATTAGTAAAATATAGGCACCTTTTTTGATATTATTAAATAACGAATAATTAACATAATTGTTTCCAAAAATTTCAAAATATTCAAATTTGATTTTTCCAATAATATTAAATAACAATTAACGGGTACGATAAGAAAAATAAAGAGGAAAAACCGATAAAATGGGGAAGTTTGTGCCTTTAATGTTCTTTTATTAATGAGAGGGCAGAAAATTTGATTAGGAAAAAAAGACGAGTAACATTTTAGGTAAAGCTAATATTCGAAGGACCTTGCTTTTTTTACATATGTGGCAGACTATTTATAACATGCTCACTATACATATAGAAAATACATGGGATGTATACATATTTACTTTAACTTTAACTTATTTCTAAAACAATAAATCAAAAAGTTTCCATACCCTTATCAATAATGAATATTAAATTAATGAAACTTCAATCTAGAAAGATTCAATCTAAAATTTAGTTGGACCTCCGTTGATTTTGATAATATCTGTTAGCTTTTTTGATGTGCTGTAAATGAGGTGTTTGCGATTTCTACAGACATATTCTCTTAGGCCTAAATTATTCTACTTTTGAATCTTCTCTATTAGTAAAATTATATGTTCAAAAATCGCTGTTTTACTTGTTCCCACAAGTGTTCAATGAGGATAACGTCGGATTATTGCAAAATGATATAGAGTCGTACACTATAGATCTTGTCATTGTCTTGTTAGAACGTGAACCTTTATCTAATTTCTGCACACTTTATCTAAGATTTTGTTATAAAATATTGAGGTAAATACTAATTCATTTTATCACTTATAAAGCTTAATTTTTCTAGCTCTCCATAGGAAATGCATTGACAAGTCACAATACTTTTGTCACTCTGTTTTACAATAGACCATATATTTTTTAATTTGTAATGCACCTAATTAGTACATATTCTTCGTTCCCTAAACTAGTGCTGTCCTCAGAATCAGAAATGCCTCAATTTAGTTTCGACACTAAAGATTATGGTTTCCCAAAACTTAGACCTGTAAACGTATATCCGGTAAACGCTAACCGTTTCTTGGAATTACTTCCTGAAATATAGAGCTTCTACCTGGTTATGAGTTCTCAATAACTTATTCTGTACAAAATATTTTTCATAGTTTATGAACTAATATTGTTCGAAAATATTGATGAATATTTTTTCTTCTTTCGTGGAAAAATGTTGGGGTTTCAAATTTTATAGAAACTATTCAATAATATTTCCCGTGCTTCTCGATGATTTTCTGTTTTTCAGCGAATGAATTAATATGTTTTGAGATGTTTGTGAATTTTCAGGCATTTTTTCATTCGTTTTTAGCAATATTTCAGAATTTCAATACATAACTTCGTGCAGTGGGTGTTACATTACAAAATGGATTGAACATCATTCATTTGTTTTTTATTTAACAAATTATGGGAAGCTAATTAGTTGTAACTGACGATGCAAGTATTTTTCAGCGAATTTCTTATACAGGGTGACAATTTGAAAACGAAGAGCATTTAATATTTTTTTAACTGATGACAGTATGAAAATTTCGCGAAACACGTCAATTTATATATCAAGGGGGACAACTTTTGAGCTTATGTCCAATCCCCTATCTTCAACCCCTTGAGCAGGGGGTGACTCACCCCCAAAATCTTAAATGGAAAGGTGTGTTGAGTTATACCTCATTTTAAAGGTATTTCAAAACTGCATGTAGGGGTGTAATTAAATTTTAAATTTATCGATTCGTTTTTGAGAAAAAGAGCCTCAAAAAGTCAAGAATTAACAAATTAAATATTTTTTTTTGCAAAAACTATTAGGTTTTCGA
>JABRWK010000010.1:1724380-1738929 GCA_013372445.1 Hypothenemus hampei | reverse complement strand
AAGATTAACTTTACATATTTTATTTTTTTAGATAAAGCTAAGAGTAATATATATCAGCAGTGACTTTTCAAAACGTTATTTTTTATTAATCTTATTTCATGGAATATTGTTTAAACACTATTTAATTTTTTTAAATGTTCACGATATTTAGTTTTTTTTAATTTAATTTACAACTTAGATTTTGTTAGACTACTCTATTCAGTGTAATAATCACTTAACAACAGCGTCCAAAAAAAAGTAATTTTGTGTCATATATGACACCACCTTGTAGGTTATAAAAAACTGTATTATAAAACGTTACACATCTTATCAATGGGTGCATTCGACTCGACGCCCCGAACGTTCGGGGCATACAATGTTGCCGTTTGCGCGATCGTTTTGACAGCCCAAATGTACTCCAATGCGTTATTTTTGCAACGCAGCGTACACTTAAGAATGTAAAAATAACGCATTGGAGTACATTTGGGCTGTCAAAACGATCGCGCAAACGGCAACATTGTATGCCCCGAATGTTCGGGGCGTCGAGTCGAATGCACCCAATACCTTCGCTTAATAATGTAATAAGTACAAAAAATGTAATTTTGAGAAATTTATTATCTTTATTATGTTGCTGGTACAAATTTTTACAAGTTTTATTGGTGAAAAACCTAGATAAAAAATAAATAAATAATAAATGTTCTAGATATAGATGTTTTTTAAATAGAGGCTAAAAATTTGAGAGGAGAGATGATTGCTGAAATTTTCTTGTGAAAAAAGTTCATATAAACATAGACTTGAGAAATGCTTCGTTTCCAAGATAGATTTCCAAGGTTTAATTTTAAATTTTTTAAATATTTGAAAATCTTTTGAGATATTGAACAAAATTTGGGACACGCTATGACGAAAGAAATGCACATTTTTTGCAAAACCCAGAACATTTCCGGTTATACCAGTGACGTTCATGGCTATATAATATTTTTGTGGAGAAAACGTACAAAAAAACACTTTCTACTAAATTTAGAAAAAAGAACGAAATGTTAGATTTTTGCAGAAGTCATTCTACCAAGTCCGTTTATCAAGTATTTTATGAAAATTTATCACAAGCAAATAAAGTATAGCCGTCCTTTGAGTCGGAATCTGGATGCCTTTAATTATTAATTTAATTTTTGTTTGTCATTGTTAAGCCATGGAAAATTAGAGATGAATCGTTTTTTATTTATTTCACGTTTCTTTTTTCAGATTCTAAGTTTACTTTTAATACAATTACGGTTTCATTTTAGATATTATGTTAAAAGTCCAAATGAAACAATAATAATTACTCTTTTTATTATCTAAGTTCAAAAAATTGATTCCATCTTAAATGTAGAAAAGAAAAATTTAATATTATAACACAAGCAAAATCCAAATTTTCATTAAATTTGAAGAAAAGAGCAAAATTATACATATATGCATTAAAAAATCTGAGGCATATTCAACATAAATTTGTAGACTATACTTTTTAGGTCACAGTAAAATTTGTCATTTTTTCTTATAATCTTGCTTTACTTGAAAACTTAATATGCTACAACTCTTAACTGTATTAAGTATCTGCTCAGATTATCCAGATATGTTGCGCTCTAACTCCTTTTCTTATATCTAATAGTTTCCGTTTAAATATAAAATGTTTTCCCCAATTTTATAAACATTTTTAGTTCCCTCTAAATACCTCAAAAACTTCCATATATGTATTGATTGAAGGTAGATACAGTGACAGTCATACTAATTAGAAATATTATCAATTAAATTGAGAACTACTGCTTTTTTTTATTGGCACGTGAATGAAATTCTAGATTTTACAATGCTTATAAAAATCATGCAGGATAAACATCTACTGCATTGTTATTGTTGGATATCTGGATCATTTTATGAAAATATGATGGTACTAATGAGATATGTTGATCTTGCAAGTTTTAGAACATCTATCTTGTTTTTTGAATAAATCGAAATACGAAAAACCCGAAAACAATTTTTTTTCAAAAACGGTTTAACCGATTTGAATGAAGTTTGGACACATATATACCATATATGTATGAAAGATATATTCGAAAAAAATAACAGCTCATAATCTTCATAATAATCACCAGAAATAGGCGATTTTTTCCTAAATAATTTTTTTTATGATAATATTCTAGAACAATTTTGAAACTAATTTTTTTTATGTCTTTTTCGATGTACCTCTCAAATCCTTAAATAATTTAATTATTGATTAAAAATGTACGTGTAGTTCACATTGGAAAAAAATAAAAACTGATTTTTTTATATAAGGTATTTGGTAGACGGTGTGACGGAATTTTTTAGGTGACAAGGGAAATCATTTGAAATCGGTTTAACCTAATTTACCCCTATACAAAACCCCATTGTTTTCGGGATATGATTTTTTTGTGATTTTTCACAAATTTCGAGAACACTTACAAAGAAAAATAAATGCCGCATTTCAAACAATGAGAAAAGAAAGGCAGTTTTCAATAACGACCATCAAAATTCGAAGAATGTGTAGAACCTGTATATGAAATGGTGAAACTCAATTTGAACAAAATCATTATTAAATGATAAAAAATAATTTGTTAATTTTTATTCGAATCATCGTTTCGTTACAAGGGCTATACAGTGTGGTAACTTTAACTGGAATAAATTCATTTAAAATTCAGTGGTTTGTTTTTTAAAAAATCGTTCGGACCCGTCGATTTTTATTTTTTTGATAGTAAATTCATGTATACAGGGTAGCCTAAAAACCAGGTACAACGATCAACTTTGTTTTTTCAAATGGAAACACCTATTTTTAATTGCATTTTTGCATTCAGTTTCTAATTCTGGGTATAGTTCATATAACACGTCCTATACCTAACTTCAATAGTTACCAAAAAATTTATTATTTATTATTTATGATTGAAATTACATATGAATATATCTATAATATGTCAAACGTAAACTGCTAAATTTATTAATATGTAATTTCAATCATAAATTTCTCGGTAACTACTGAAGTTAGGTATAGGACGTGTTATATAAACTATACCCAGAATTAGAAGCAGAATGCAAAAATGCAAATAAAAATAGGTGTTTCATTTGAAAAAACAAAGTTGGTGGTTGTACTGGTACATATTATGTACCCGTACAATGGCGCATAATACAAATTTTCTTTTGGACTTAATAATTTTAAGATGTTCTTGGAGAGCCTAGTAAAAAAAAAATTGAAGAAAAAGAAAAAAATACATATAATCAGTTGTGCCCTATAAAGGGTTAAGAGTATTCTATATCGAAAGGCTTAAAAAAGTTAGTTCCAAAATTGTTCTAGATTCTAGATTCTAGAATCTAGAACCTTATCATAAAGAAAAAAAATAATTTCGGAAAAATCGTCTGTTTTTAATGATTATTATGAAGATTATAAGCTATTATTTTTTCCGAGTATAGCTCTTATATACGTCTGTGTTTCAAGCTTCATTTAAATCGGTTAAACCGTTTCTGAGAAAAAATTATAATCTGATTTTTCGTTTTTTGATTTATTCAAAAACCAAAATACTTGCAGATCAACATATCTCATTAGTACCACTGTACTCTCAAAAGATGATCCAGATATCCTTCTAAGGCCGATTCACTATGCTTATCGTTCTATACCCTTTACGCTAAAATTTCAAGTCGTTTAGTATGTTGTTTTTGTTATGAAATTACTGCACATGATAATAAACTGGAATCATATGTGTTTTTTACTTCAAGTCATTGATTGTGGCACCAGATAATACAATATCTACACAGAGTTAAATTTAGTAATTGTTTGGTTGGTAATATTGAATATGGTAAACTTAGTCTGGCTATTTAACGATTTTTTTGCTTTTCCATATAGAGTATAAATATGTATCCTTGAATTCCCATTACGAAATTAATTCAGATTAAGAATGATGAGTTGTATTGTTTGCAATTATTTTCTAACGACAATGCTTAAAGATTAAGAATTTACTGTTTCCTTATCTAATTCCTTTAAATATTTCAAACAATTTAATATTAAAGTGATATTTTCTACATACATACAATTGATAATCAACGGATATGTGACGTATACCCTGTTAAAAATAAAATTTAAAGCCGTTTGTTTTTTAGGAGATCAGAATTTAGATGCGTAAATATGCCATTTTCATTTCTGATTAATCTAACCTGTGGTCGTTGTAGACTGCCCGTTACAGGTGGTCCAACATACGTTCAAAACTCTACCTATAATATATGTGGACGATGTTCAAAAAACATCGACGATAATTTCAGGTAAGTTTGTATAAAAATAAATATGAAACTATTTCATTTATTTACAAATCTACTTAAGGGTTTTACATATCGTATTTTCAGAACCAAATTATAAATTTTGTCTCACAGTTACTCTTTTCTGTATTATCCGATAGAACGGTCGGCAACCTATGACTTTTTAGTTAACATGTAGAAGGATTATTTAATACAGAAATGAAATTATGCATCTTGAAAAAAAATAATCATAAGTCAATTGCTGGCCGATGTAAAAAATTCATGTTCAAAAAACTTAAAACCCAATCCAATAGGTATTTTAAACAATGAAATGGAAAGTTCTAAGTGTACTTTCTAGAAAACACAATTTAAAATAAATTAAGATACTTGACATAAATATCATTCATATTGATTTCCAAACAAACATCAAACAATATATTTAATTTTAGATATGAAACACCTTAAAATTTCTTTTTTCAGAAATTACGCATATGAGACCCTGGCTTCAATCTTTTTATACCCATGTAAAAATTGGAGTAACTATTGCCCGGAAAGACTATCGTGGAACGATATTTTACATCATGAAGAAGAATGTGAATATACCGGCTGTTGTACTTTTCTTTGCAGTCATCCCGGGGCGTTTTTTAAAGGTCAAAGAGAAATACCGTTAGATGGTAATATCGTTCAATAAAGGAAAACATTTGACAAAAACAATTTTTAAATTCAATTTTAGAAGTAAATTTAATTGTTCTGCCTGAACAGTTATTCGAAAATTTAGAATGCACAGAATGTGGAGGATATTTAAGTTGTTTTCCAGTACTAATAAAACCTACTGGCGGAAATGTTTGTCATAGATGCGTGCATATGAACAGAATTCCTGCAAGTCATCAAAGAAATGTTTTATATGAAACTATTGCTCAAATATTTATTTTTCCCTGCACATATCGAAATAGAGGTAAAACTACAGAATGTTTTAAAAAGTTTTTTACTTTATTTATTTACTTTTAGGCTGTACAGAACGATTTCCATTTGGAGAAGGCATAAAGAATCATGAAATTCGCTGTCATTATTCCAGAGAGCCCTACGGAAATGTTCTCGAAGAAGTCTCATCTCGAATTACGCCATCAACAGAAATGCCTTCAAATTATCGCGAAAATTACCCAGCTTATGAAAATCATTCTTCAAATCAAGAACCATCACCTAAACCAAACGCTGTAATCGAACAGCCTCGTAACAGTGGCAAAAAACAAAAAGGAGTAGTACAAAGAGGAATCAGCCATTTCTTTTTTACAGTAACCCCAAATAAGCCTTTATTCTTACCTCCAGATGACACTACGACAGAATATCCGCCAAATAGAGAAGTATTTGAAGAAATAAAGAAACACGAAAGACATATACGTCATGCAAATGAAATTAGTCAGGATATGCTTGAAAAAATCTCGGATAACGATTCGACCACGACGAATGAATCGAGTTACAAACACAGGCACAAGTCAAGTGGTAATAGTACTCCCGATTTACTAGAAGAAAATAGAAGACCTTATTATACAAATGAAGATCATTTCAGTCGACCAGTTTCCAGAGAATCTGGATATCAGACACCTCCGATCATAACTAGTATGCCACAACATGAATACGATTACAACTACTTGAAAGGTGAAGATCAGCTTTCTGGATTGTCAACCAGTCGTCTAAATGATAGATATGAAAATAAAAGATTATCGAGTAGGGAGAGCATTAGAAATGATAGCAACAAGGCTCATCCCTTACTTATTACAGAATTGAAAATTACGCAAGATCGTATAAAGAGAACTCACTCAATTAAAGACAACAAGGAATCTGGAGGACCTCATACAAGATATCCGAAAAAATTGAATGATATTACGGAGAAACAAGATGGATATTATGCAAATTGATAACAATACCTTGATATAGATATATATAGTCATAAATAATAATTTCAGAATTATAAATTTTACCATAATTCTACTAAGCGTATTATGTAAAGAACTGATTATTTATTTTAAAATTAATACTCTACATATTAGAGTTATTAACCTATATTAATGTAGAATTAATAGCCTGAAATGNTTTCAACTATAATAAAAAGTTTCAATTCTACTATGTACCTTCAGTAAACCTACGCAAAAAATCAAATATAAATTTTGGGTTTTCTCTTAGTGATGCGTTAATTTTGTCAAAAAGTTTAAAATATACAAGGCGTTTTTTAATGTTATGGTAATACTGAAGGAGGTAATTCCTTGATTTACTTGATGCCTCAAATTTCATATAGTTCATATAATCGTTTAGATTTCAAGATACAAGTTATCAAAGTTGAAAAAATAAATGGCATATTCTTTGATATTTTTCGATCTTTTTTCGTGAAATTAGCTAGCTATGGGTTTTTCCTATGAGAAATTCAAATTTATCGATGATTTAGTTGTATCTTCGAGAAGGCAATTAGAACACTTTATACAGCTTTTTGTTTTGTTGGCGTATGTCATTTTGTTATGGAAATGTTTTTTTCTGCTTAAAAAAAGGTATACCTTATGAAAGTTCCTAGAAGCAACAGTTTCCAAGAAAAAAACATTGTTCACACTCACTTTGAATACGGTTTTAACAAAACGAACAAACAGTACAATTCGCGAACTAAATGAAATATAGATGGCAGATCGATCGCACTGTCATGGCCGATTTAAAGGTAAACAAATGTTTGGTATAAGAAATTTCACTATTGTATTTTGATTTACACTGAGGTACTGTACAACACCGCCCTAATTTATACTATTTTAGTGTTAACGACACTTTAATACACGTTTTTGACCGTTTGGTTATAACTTTTATAATAGTTCCATATTTTGCCACCAGATGGCAGTTTCTTGAGTTCGCGAATAAGTTAAATAAAATGTATTGAAGTAGATGTTGACATTCACATTCAATTAAAACATATCACAGACATGGGAGTTCAGTCAACTTCAATTTAAGAAAACGTATCTCGTATATTTTCTACGTACAGCCAATAAGAAGCTCGCTCCAAAATGTCTTTTGACAGTTTTGACAGACCGCGGATTTTCGTTTATTGTTATTGTTTGTTTTTCATGTTAAAGAAAGGCTTTAATTTATTGAATTAATTTAAAAAAACAGTCGTTCGTTCTGAGATTGAAAGCAATTCTGCGTTAACCTAATTTAAGTCGAGTATGTTTGGATTGCGCAAACGTAAAACTCGTATTCTTATTTGAATGTGAACAGAAATCAGTATGTGATATTCTATTATGTTATGCTTTTCTATTAAGATACACGTGATAAATTTTACTACTAAAATCTAATATACCTTTTTTAAGTAAAAAAGGCTGGAAAAAACATTCTTAAAGCCTAAAATAAGATACACCCTGACACAAAAAAATAAAGAAAACGGTTTAAAGTGGTCCTAATCGTGGCTTGTAGTGCTCTCTCGAAGATATAACTAAATCGTCGATAAATTCGAATTTCTCATGCCAAAAAACTCCCAGCTACGAAATTTGGTAAAATTAGTTGGAACAGATCGAAAGATATCAAAGGATATGCGGTTTATTTTTTCAACTTTGATACCCTGTATCTTGAAAACAAATCGATTTAGGACACATGTTTATATGAATTTTGGGACATGAAATAAGCTAAGGATTTACCTTCTTCAATATAATCATAACATTAAGGAATACCCTGTATAATAGTCAAAAATGGCATTAAACAATTTTCTTAGAAAAATTTAATTTAGAGTAGGTATGTAATTACAATTAGTTTCTTAAAGATCCTTAATTTGAAATACTGAATTAATTCCACAATAGCTTCCGGAATTCCATATGAATATTTGAGATAACCTGGAAACTAGCAACTATCCCACTCCTCAGAATCAACAGATTACATAATTTTAATTGTAATAGAATCAATCCATTTTAGATGTACAGGGTTGGATTAAAGTAATTTACATTCATGTCGCATTCTTTCATTTGTAAATGTTAGTTACGGTAGACGATTTTTATGAGAAATGCTTAATGATCTTTAACAAGAAAGAGTACTTTTTTATGAAAAAGATAACAAAGAATCGTAGTATTGCTTAATATTGATCAAAAAATTTAAATTAAAAAATAAGATCAAAAATACAAAGAACCCCTCTCTTTTCTTCGACCCTAAACTCTATATCCACCGACCTATAATTATTGAAAGTAGCAATTAACAGCAGTTGATCCTGCCACAAAATTGAAACCTGCATTTTAAGTGGTTCCAGAGAAATTAATTAAAAACCTTTTTTCATCTGCTATCTCTGAATTTTCGTAGCTCTCGTAGGAAGTACACGTTAGGACGTAAGTTGGTGTGAATCTTTTTCAAATTTATTTACGTATGTAGAATTACCTCTTTAAGTGTGTTAAAATTGTTTCCGAACGTGTTGTTTAATTTAAAAATTTATTTTATTTTTTTAAAATAACATTTAAAACAATTATTATAAGAAATGTACTAATCATCGTTTTTGCATACCAAAAACTATCTACAACTGTTCCCGTATTAATGGGAATTGCAAATTCAAAAAAAATGGCTGACTTTGGGGAAGAAAATCGCCATTTTATTTTGTAAAATGTAAGTATGTCTTGTGGCATTAGAAAAAAGTAATAAATTTCTGTGGTTTTTTATAATATATGTTAACCGAAATGGTAATTTTGTAATAATTTGTTCCATTTTAATAAATATTTTGATATCTAAATCAGTTCTGTAGTTGATATGTCAAAACACAATTTTTGGCAGAAGTTGATAAATCATCATTTAAATTTATTTCCTCTCAGAATTTCAATATTTAATTAAAAATTTCTTAAAGAATACATATTTTTACACAATAATTAACTATAATTATATCTGAAATTATTAATAATAAAAACTAATTACATAAAAAAATAAATGACACAAAAATTTTAAAGTCGTTTTCTGAAAAACCAATATTAATGACAAATCAGCTTTTGGCAAAAAAATCACAGATTTGAAATGTCAGACTTATTGTTAGTACTATTTGAAATTTAAAAATTATAGCATAGAATTAAAATGTTTGTTTTATAACTTAATTTTGAAAACAAAATGAAAATTTGACAACATTGGGATAGTTACCGATGTCAGCTTCAACTTTTAAAAAACCAAATGTTATATATGCTCGGAAGAAAATCTTCTAGGTAAGTCAAACTAATCCTCAAATAGTAGGTATGCAAACATTTATTTTATCCAGAATCTATTCAGATTATGTCGGAGGCTAGCATTGAAGCTATTGTTGCCGAATGCAACCAATTAATCAAAGAACTCAAGAAATGTCAAGAGGAATCGACCAAATTCGATAGAATAATGAAAGGAACCTGCAAGATATTATCGTTTAATGTGGACAAATGTCCTCAACGAGTGTGGGAGGCAAAACAAAAGGAGAGTTTTCGTAAGAGTCAGGAAATGAAGAGGGAAATGAGAAATCGGATTGCAGGGAGCAGTAATCGATAACATATTTTTAAGGACCTATTTCTGATCGATCAAACAAACTAAAATATATTCTACTTTGTGTAATAATTAGCGAAATAAAAATTCGTTCACATTTCGAAAGTGAACTTAAATTCCCAGGCTAAATAAAATTGTTCCAAAGTGACGAAAATTGAAGAGGCTCTTATTCGTTTTTACCAATTGTAACGGCGAAAAAACCTGTTTTCTTACTCCCGATTTTCGTTCTTTTCACTCGAAAAATAATGTACATGCGGTTGAAGAATAAAAGCTCTGCCAGACTTTTAATATCTCTACGCCCATTGAAATAATAATATTTATGAAACTCCCCTCTTTATAAAAATCGGGAAAGCCCTCGAGCGTCCTTTTTTCCAAATGCTTTTTTCACACGATATTAAACTGATAACACATCAGCTGAATGGTTCAAAAGCAGCAAAGTCTTTTGTTGATTCGGATAGAGAAAAGGTGCACGCATTTTCATCTAATTGCATCCGGATTTACGCTTCAGCAGGCAAAGGGATGTGTTCCGTGTCAAAGGACGTCGATCTAATTATATACCCTCCTGTCGATTAAAGGTTGTCACTTGAATTTGACTCAAAAAGCCTACAAATTTTTGGGTTTTAGCACAAATAGGTGCGTTCTGATTTACATTAATATATTGGCGAGGCGATTGCGTAGGTGGCAAGGCAGTGAAAGCGTAGGATAAATTTTTAAGGCTTGCAATTCTCTTTGACGGGGATAAAACGGAAGCTCAACTGAAGCTCAAAAGGTTCTTAAAATAATTCTTGAGAACTTCGGGCGAATCCCAATGAAAAAGATTTAGACATTTAAGCTTTACTACAGCTCTAGTTTAGTATAAAATTTTGGTATCCAAAGATATTTTGTACAAAAAACTTTAAGACCATCAATATTGATAAAATTTAAGCGAATTTTCTAGTCGAAACTTAACTAATAAATACAGTTTTTCCTAAACATAAAATAAAAACTTTTCATTTTGTAGTAATTAAGTGAACCGTCTTGATCTATTAAACTACCGTAGAGCTATTTCAATTACATTGATACATGAATGATGAAAAATGAAAATATTCTATAATACAGAGATTGAAAATGTTTAATTATTTATTGGCAATTGTTCCCTATCCTGAAGATGTCCCTCAACTCTAAAGAAGAATGTGCTACGCTTAATCTAGGATAAGATATAAGTCTTGACGTGGATACATAAGAAAGGCAAACCAGGAGGTACAACGAAATAAATCTCTCTTGTCTTAGATTACGAGAATTTAGGAAACATTCGGGAATAAAATGTGTTTTTCGAAAAACTTTTGCTCTTTTCCTTTGCTTAGTTTAGTTATTATTTGTAATGAAATTGTCCTAGGAAAAAGTGATCAATTTTTTCAATGGTACGATGTTAAACTAATTCTTTCGATCAAAGACAACGAACAACTTAAATATTGACCCATAATGAAATCCATCAGGAATATCCGTTAAAGTAAACCACTTGGCATGCCGATGCTATGAAATATAACGAAAGGAAAACAATTTTTTATTTGAATAAGAACTTATGCCTACCTCGTTTTCATTCAAGCATTTCATGGAAATACTCTTATTTCCGAGTAAGAAGAGGAGTTCAAACATACAATCTTCTAAATTTGCTCCATTTCAAGAATTCCTTAAACATAATTCAGCACAGTATTAACAAGATATTCTCTCTAAATGTGAATTATTATAGTTTCTTGAAAGGCATTCAGCGCCATTTGATGGAGAAAATTGCAAAGAAGAATTCGTAGAAAAATATCATGATAGTGGCTACCGGGGATTCGGGTCTTCTCTGTTAAAACGGGAACACTTTTTCTATCGAAAATGGGGGAAATCAGATAATCGAGTTTTTCTTTTAAATAAATCTCTTTATCTCAGACATAATGAAAATGGAATTTCTTATGGTATTTGAAAAAAATTTTACCGGAATTGAAAAATTTAATTAAGAGTAATAATAAACTCTGTGGAAAAAATCCGCATTCAGTAAAAATTATTCAATTTCAGTAATATTTTGTATAAACGGTAGGGGATTAGCAAGCAATTTCAATATCCATGGAATTTGATAAACATAATCTAGAATTAAGGGTTCTTATATTCAATGATATGTTGATACGCAAGATTTAATATGGATTTATTAATGCATCTGGGCATGCTTCTTAATAAAGTGATCAATATTTCCTTATAATATCACGTTCCAGGTCATCCTTGCCTCATGCCATTGTGCATCCAGAGTTTAAGGTGGAGATTGTAAACTTCACAATCTCTTATCGATAATGTAATTGGTACACGTGTTGAATTCAAGGCACCTCTGGGGACATTGAAAGTATACCGGTAGATTGAGTTGAAATTGGTAAAAAAAATCCAATGTTGCTCTTACTACGTGTCACTAGGCATTACTCTGCTGAATATTTGAATCTTACAGTGTCCTAGCAATCAAAAACTAGTTCGAAGATTTCATGGATGTACCGCTCTGCAGTTGCCTTGCTTAGAATGCACTAGATCTATTAGGAATTCTTCATTACAATCCTAATGAAGCAATGAACAAAAAATTGTAAACTTCGTAATTCGTCCTGTCGTCTTCTTATCTTTGCGCTCCTCCTACGCAATGCCAAACAGAATCTAGACTACAATCTAGAGACAACTCTACTCCATTCCTGGTCCTACTACTCGATTACTTTCATAATTTAAAGGAAGAACCCAATGAGGTCATTTCGAAAATTGACCCGTCTCTTCAAGCCATCAATCTTCATTTTCATGATATTCAACCCATCCTTTAAATCTTTCTCAATTTATTCTGTCTCCTGGAAGGCTTTATACTCTGTGTTTAAACTTGAATTCAGTCTCTAGTGATGATATCTCAATAATTTTAATCATCATACATTTTTGGAAACAAAACAAAATTTTAATTTCTGGTTACCAAATCAATTGCGAAATAATATACACTTAATTATTTCATAAACATTATTTCGTTATTTGAACTGGAAAGTTATCCTTTTCATAAAACTTTCTACGTAAAAGGCATTTGTGTACTCATACTTGACTGGTAATACTGGTAATCATACATTCGAAATATGCACTATTTGCTATAAGTACGTCGTTTATTGAACCAGATATCAGTTCTTAATCATGTACATATGAGAGTATTTGAATTGTGAATTTCGAAAAGGGCTCAACTCGGGTTTTGGTCAAATCGATCTATTTGCATGTTTTGCACGTGCAGTAATAGACCGATATTTTATGTAAAAAAATAACTCATATTTGATTTCGTTAATATAACTACGGTCTAGAAGTGTTGAATTAAATTTCAAAAAATTCACTAAATAATTAGTAATTAATTTTCAATAAAAAAAGAGACTTAAGTATTTTGTTTAAAAAAATGATGATTTATTTCCTTAAAAAATAAATAATGTGCCACATTAATGCTGTTTTGTTTATTAAATCTTCCAAAATGGCGCATAAATTTTGAAAAGGACTCATCTCGGAAAATAGGAAGAGTTATCTTTACTTCAAAAATACAAATTGTGTGATGGTACGATACAACAAAATGTTTAGAAATGTGGGGAAAAAAATTCTCTTAGGTTTAACATTTAGAAGAAATTCAGTTTTTAGTGTGTTCTGTATTTTTCGAATTGTTACATGAATTTGACAGCTCTTTATATTTATACATTATTGGTTGTGTAGGAACTCAGATTGGTTTTAGGCCAAAATGTTTTCTTCTTTAAACTCGTACATCGAACTATTTAAAAAAAAACAAATTCAATGTATCAAAGATCGATTTTTACGAATTCAGATTAATTTTAATTTTCAAAAAAAATAATATTGAGGTATCAGAAATCAGGTAATTCTGCAACGTTTCATGCAGTTTACTCATTTGACTTGGCATTTTTTGGCCATAGATTCTTTTCCAAAATGAAAAAATTCCATTTTTGACAAGTTATAGGAATCGATTCGATAAAATGGCATAAAAGCTTTCCGAATAATATTGGGGAACTGTATTGAATATGAAAGAAACATGTCCAAAAATAGATACATTTTCATTTCGCTATATTGTTGTTTTCCTTCTTAGGTCAGAAATTATTCATTTCATCTTCGTACAAGAGGCATTCTCGATTAATATGTCAATATACAATTGAAGATTTTCCACATGACAGCAATGGAAATGGGGTGCGATTATCAGTTCGTAGTTATGATCGAACTTAAATGCGTTTGACTTCTGAATTAATTATAAATGAGCTGAACTTTTTCAACAACTAACGATTCCTTCATGATCCATAGCTGGATACGGTATTTTTGAAAAATCTTAATTTACTTGTAAATTAATGCTTTTTTAAAAAATGGTTGGTTATTTATTTGAACATGAGACAAGCCATATTTATTATAAGAACGGTTATCCTTTCTTATTTTTGAGTTAATCCAGCTGGGTCTGCACTAGTTTCAAAACAGCATTAATTTGATGAATCTATAATGTGGTTTCATGAGTAAAATCAGAAATATTAGTCTGATAACTATTTAGTTATTCGGTGTAATCTTGAAATTTCATTAATCAAACTATGTATATAGTGGAAACATTATACTGACACAAAATGTATGTTAATTTTTAAGAAAACCTTGTCTTTACTCTTCCAATTTGTTTTTTCTATATTTTATCGTTTTATTAAACTTAATAGATATTATATCTACATTAACCCAGGAAAAGAATCTTGCAATAATTTTCTATTTGATGAACTGATTTAAAAACATCGAAAAGTATTTTTTTTAGAAGTAGTTGT
>JABRWK010000010.1:1669026-1723877 GCA_013372445.1 Hypothenemus hampei | reverse complement strand
GTTCGTAGTTATGATCGAACTTAAATGCGTTTGACTTCTGAATTAATTATAAATGAGCTGAACTTTTTCAACAACTAACGATTCCTTCATGATCCATAGCTGGATACGGTATTTTTGAAAAATCTTAATTTACTTGTAAATTAATGCTTTTTTAAAAAATGGTTGGTTATTTATTTGAACATGAGACAAGCCATATTTATTATAAGAACGGTTATCCTTTCTTATTTTTGAGTTAATCCAGCTGGGTCTGCACTAGTTTCAAAACAGCATTAATTTGATGAATCTATAATGTGGTTTCATGAGTAAAATCAGAAATATTAGTCTGATAACTATTTAGTTATTCGGTGTAATCTTGAAATTTCATTAATCAAACTATGTATATAGTGGAAACATTATACTGACACAAAATGTATGTTAATTTTTAAGAAAACCTTGTCTTTACTCTTCCAATTTGTTTTTTCTATATTTTATCGTTTTATTAAACTTAATAGATATTATATCTACATTAACCCAGGAAAAGAATCTTGCAATAATTTTCTATTTGATGAACTGATTTAAAAACATCGAAAAGTATTTTTTTTTAGAAGTAGTTGTAAAAATAAATATCGAATAATCAGTTTAAATTCATATAAAGTATCAAAAAAATAATAATCTGCAACTAAATTGAGGTGTTTTTCCGTTGAAAATATAATGGAACTTTCACAATATGAAAACGGAATTCTCCATATTTCCGGGTGTGAAAGTACGTGATTTCTCATATTCAGTATGAAATTGGCTACCATCTACCGTTCAATTTCAATACGTGAATTCGAAAAAATATATTTTGTATTACTATTTTTCGAATTTAATACTCTCGCAACTATTGGAAACTGTTGTGCATTAAAACATATGAGCTGGAACAGTTTGATCTGTATAATAAATGTAAATTGCACACTACAAGATATAGACCATTTCCCATATTATTGCCAATCCCATTAAATTCTCATTGCTTATTGTACATTTAGTGAAACTCATTGGTTGTGATATTACACATTTATGGGCAATAACTCGAAATTAAACATTTAAATTGCAATCAAATGGGACACATTGGCGTGCTGACAATTTTAAAAGGGGGGAGGGGGCTTTTAAAAGAAAAATGATGTAGATGTTTAATTTTACTTCGCGTCATCCATATTGATGGCAGCCTAAAGAATGTCAAAAAAGCTATTAAACGTATGATAGGCATTTTTCCTATATAATCCATAGAAATTCCTGAAAAAAAGTTAATTTATCGATTCAACCATAATGGAGTGTATTTCGCCGTAAAAATTTGTTTTTCTCGATTATTTTTATGGATTACTTCATGGTTATCGCATCTTTTATAATTTAATTCTTGAACAGGGAGTTAAGCATGCAGACTTCGTGTCAATACAATTTCTAAGTGATCACCCATTCAGCTCGATCCTCATCCATCAAAGTATCATTTTTCCTCTATAAATATAGACATCCAATTGCCAGGAAGGGTTGTAGATATTTTGATAATTTTAGTTTCCATATTTCATGCTTCGTGAATTATATCTAGAGTCCTTGAAGCACGAAATATTCTTTTTAGATATAACGTCTGTTTTTGGTTGTTTTTCAATTAGGCAACTTTCATTTCTACTCAATATTTATTACTAATTTTCCGTCATTATAAATTGACATTAAACCCAAGCATTATTAATTTAATGATTGAATTGATGAAGAGTTTTTTAATTTAAAAATATTGTATAGAAAAATGTAATCAACTTTTCAGAATTTCAGTTGTTTAGGAAAAAAGGGAAATTAATTTATTTTTTTTTAAATAAATTTATTGAAAATTTTAGCGCGAATCAATGTAAGTCGGTATTTATGCGTGGAAATTTTAAATGAAATACGTAGAATCTCGTTGTTGGAGATGAGTCAAGATATGATTTTATTGTTAATAAATAATCTGTTAATAATCGAGGTCAAATGCATTAGAACAAAATAAATGTCCAATTAAAATTTAGATGTTCAACAAAATCAAATTTATTAAGTACCCATCAATTCCAAAAATATGTGACAAAAATATAACGTAGTTTATTAAACAATGATCTCACATACATAACCATGAAATGATTATTTTGCCAAGAACCTCTCTTAAATTGATGAATCAAAAGGTGTTTCCAATTAATTTTGATACAAACATTGTTAAAATGTTTATCTTTAGATAGGGTATATGTACATATTCCACAACAATTACTACAAAATACATTCGGAATGTCTACAAATAATGATAGTGTCCTTCACGTTTAATTAATAATATCAGTCCAAATGAAAATGTCATAATTACAAGGAAAAAGTAAAATTTCTCACTTGATTTTCAAAATTATTTGTTCTTACCTGAAAACAATCAACAATCCCTGTTAAATGTCACATTTTTCATTGATAATTCCTATATTAAAACATTTAACACTATAAAAACAACTATCACCATTCCCTAGTTTTTAATGGTTCAGTTTATGGCGCGGACACCTGTAAGCCAGCTTCGTTGAATCCTCGCGTATCAGTTTCAGCAGCTTTTCCCGAAACCACGTAAAGTGCAGCTGAACGAAAGCTGAACCGCCAACTGAAACACATTTGAGCTTCGCTTCGCCGGGCTGCACAAGAGGCGGACGCAAGCGTGGCGACCCGTTCTATGGTGTTACCTAGAGAATATATTTGAAGCTTGTGTTTTTTCTTGAACGAAAAGATTGATATGAACACTTGTAATTTAGTTAATACTCAAATCCAAGTTTTGAAAGAGAGCTATACGGAGGGAGGAGTAGATTTCAAAATTTCAATTGAATAGGCTACAGTGTGTTCATGATAAGGACTTACCACCCTTATAAAATCTTCATTTATTGATCGATTTGGATATTTTTTTTGCCTTAAATACCTTATTCAAAATGAACATTTGAAAAGTAGGTAACTTTATTCTTCGGCTGTGAGCAATGTCAATTACGTTCGCATTTTTTACAAAAAAAAAATTTACAGCCATTTAAAACACACTGATCGGTAGGCTGAATTTAATTGCAAAATACAGGGTGTGCGAAAAAAAATTATACGAATTTATGAATTTCGTCGAAACATGCCAGCCACAAGTGGCAAAATCGATGAAATTCAATATAGACCTCATCAATCATTAAGTATTTAAAAGTGTTTTGAAGTGTGGAGATTTACGTAGATAAACTAAGTACCGTTTATGGTCACTGCCATATTCAACCACTTGTATTAAAAGAAAAAATATTCCATTTAAGATAACGACAGAAATGCGATACTTGATCGGTCTATGATCCAGAGAATAAACGGGAATCAGTCGAACGGAAAATGCTTTTCCAATTTTAGGTTCAAAACTTACTGAATTTACTGTCTTAAGGCGGGTTCACACGGTTCATTTTTACGGAATCATTATTACTGGTTCAGTAACTCCTGAAAAGCAAAATGAATGACTTTGTTCACACGATTCATGTTTTACTGAATAGAAGCTAGTGCCGATCATTCTTTTCAGTGTTTCAATACGTATTGCCATATCCTTACAAAGTTGTTCATAGGCATTATCACGTGCTGGTTTATTTTTATATAGGTCATTACTGACATTCCAAAGGCACTCACATTTTCTATAATTCTCCAAAAATTCTTCAGTTTGCTTATCGCGCCACCGAAAAACCATCTTGAAATCACAATTCGAAAACAGGAATAATTTAACCTCAAAATTAGCAAATTTGTTCACTATTATTGAATGCATTGTTCTCACGTTCAGTTTGTGTTCATTCTGCATAATGATCATTAAAAAAGAACAAAAAGTAGACCGTCTTTTCACTTTCACTGATAGCATTAAGTTACTGATCATTTTTACGGAAAATATGTTCACACGTTCATTACTTGTTCACTGTCACTGAATCAGTAAAAATGATTCCTTAAAAATGAATCACGTGAACCCGCCTTTAGTTTTAGGATTGTCTTTGATTCATCTTTATTGACTACTTGTCAAAAAGAAAGAACTACTATACTCAACATTACTGACAAGTTTATGCACAAAGTTAATAGAAAAAAGATGCAAAATGATGTCCAAAAAAATTTTACCTTTGCAAAAAAAATGCGCCAGCATATATGAATCAACCATTGTCATGGATAAATTTTGTGATTGGGCTTCGAATTAGTGAAATCCTTATTCGCCTCATTTAACTCCTCCAAATTATTTTTTTGTTGAATTTATTTCAAAACAAAGCGAAGACGTATGAAACACTAATGGATATTTTGTCTTAGTTTTCCATTTCTTATCATTAGTTATTCACAAAGTTTTAATATTCCAAAATATCAAGGTTTTCTCTTCTTATTTGAAGTAATCATTGATGAAAATATAATTTTTGAAAAGTTATCATCTAATGTTCACCAAATTGTTAAGAATCGCAAATTGGAAACATTTGGTTACATTCACCAATTTATTGTGAAATAAAACGAAAAAATCTGTTGCTTTAAAAGTGATTTTTTTTAGTTCTACTCCATTTATTACATTTACATTGTCTTACAAATATTAAAAATTATTTACAAAAAGATCCAATATTACTATTGAAAACTAAGAAAATTACATAAAGGCACATTTAATCGTGTGTATAGACTTTACACATATACAATTCTACGTCTTGTAATATCTACTAAGAAGTCCTAGAACCGATTTTGACGGATTAGTCAGATTGGATGATAGGTTTCTTTCTTGAATTTCTCACACTCAATCGTCAGTCGCAATTAACTAACATTAAAATATTGTAATTATATTGTTTAAATGTTATATTAACGTTTATTAAAAAGTATTGTACGGTTGTTGAATCGAGTAATTTTACATTAGCAAGGTTTTCATAATTTTTAAACCCAATACCTAACCATTTTTTTTTGTTTCTAAATTATTTTAAATTAAATCACAATTCTCTTCTTCTTAAAAACTAAATAATCGTTTTGTCAACTGCTTTGTAACCAAATTTAATGTTTTTATTTTATCTTACAATAGACTATGTGAGGTATTGCTAGAATAGTAAATAAAATATGTATGTACAATACCCTGGCCCTAAAACTGCAACTGAATCAACGATCGTTTAATTGTTTGTCTATGCTGAAATGGCTAAAAATGATTGTTCAGTTCAGTCACAATTTTGAAGGCAATATAAAATCTACGGACCGTTTCTACTTCTATCACAATAAGATTTGGGGCAATATTACATTGAAACATCTAAAATCGAGATTCTTGCCCCTTGTTCTGCAATGCAACCTCATACTAGGGCTTTAATCTTTTGAATCCTGCACCATCTTGACCTAAAATAATTAATGATTAAATTATTTACTTTTAACATTTCTTAGTTAATATCGAACCTAATTTTAATTCTTCATATAGGGTTGGATTTACTTCTTGTGCAGGAACATGTAACTGTTCATTTTTCCATCCATGACCTCCCGAAGTACTCGACACAGAAATAGAACCATTCGCCGAGCCATTTAAAGATGATGTACTACTCTCCTGACCATTAGATATCTAGAATAATAAGTCTTTTAATACCTTTCTTTAATATTTTTTTATTCATAAACCTGTACGTTATCCATATTGACCTCTCTAAGGTAACTGGGGTTTTCAAACGCAATGCCATTACTACCTTTCAGTCCCAGCATCTTTTTAGTTCTAATAAACCAAATGGTACCAGCCACAACAGCTGCAACCACGACCAAAGCTAGAACGATGGCCACAGCTACACCCACGTGTCCACCTTCTTGGCTTTGACTAGCTGCTGGAGTGATGTAAAGGGATTTTTCACCCATTGTGAATTTGATCGACTCTGGTAACGTTGATGTCCCTTTACTGTTGCCAGCTTTTACAACAGCTTCATAAGTAGTACCATCTTCATTAAACAATAAAGATACAGATATGAATTAAAAAGTAGTGGGGTACATCAATATTACGTACCTTTCAAATTGGATATTTTCAATTTGGTATCAGTTGTATCACTTTTTTGACTAGATCTGTTAGGAGAATCTGCAGGTCTCCAAAATACTCGATACATTTCAACAGTATGGGGGTTCTTCACTGGAGGGTCCCATAAAAGATTTACCGAATGTGAATCTATGAATTCTACTCGAATATTTTGAGGAGGTCCCGGAAGCTTATCTCTAAAATTTTTATTCATTAAATGTATAGTTGCTCCATAATTACTGTAATTACCGTAACTCATGGAAACAGCCCATAATATGTTTGGTGTATGACAGTACACAAATTTTAGTATTATAAATGGGTTCTCCTCTACACCAATCCAAACACCTTCTAGGTACGTTGGCATGGGCACAGCAATTTCTATGATCAGACCCATCAGCTGCACATTTCATTAATTTATCGAAGTCCTAAGAATGAGCCATTCGAATTTCTCATCAGTTTTTTTGAATTCTTCAAAAATTTTACCTGAATACATTCTGGCCTATCAATAACAACATCAATGTCTAAGTGGAAAGAACAAGCGTCCATACAACTTGAAGTGACATTTTGTTCGATGCAACATTGAGTTACATTATTGACACTTGCGATATTTCTTATTCGAACTGAAACCGCTTGAGTGGCAGCACCAAATGCATTTTCTGCATGACAATAATATTCTCCAGCATCAATTACTAAAATAACATTCAATTGAATATTTTTATAAGAAAATGTCTATCATACACTTACAAGTTATTTGTTTGATTGTTAAGTGCATTAGGTACCGATGCTCCTCATCTGTAGCATTCATTATTTGAATATCGTATTTACCACCTTGTATCACAGGAGTTCTGTTTTCATGGTTCCTCCAAAATATCATTTGTGGTTCAGGAGTAGCCTCTACTTTACATTCTAATGTTACTGAGTCTCCAATTGCAGCCATTGTAATTCCACTGGCCTGAATATGAGGTACATCTAACAAAAGGACGTATTTACTATTCGAAAAACTTATAATTTCAATTTTTTGACTCACGACTAATAATAATTTTCCTTGAAGCTTGCATGGGAGTACCATAACCATTATCAGCATAGCAGGAGATTTGGTCCATATCTCTGGTTACGTTATGAATTACAGTAACCATATGTCTCGTGGTTTCTTGTCTAACTAATCTACCTGATATATAGAGGGATATTGTGGGGAGAGGGTTGCCCATTGCAATGCAAAGAACTGTCATGCTACTGCCCTCTATGACTAAATTTATTGGGTGAACAGTGGGTGGCTGCAAAGATGTTATGATTTGATGAATGAACCCAGAAAAGACTACATATTTACCTCAACAAAAGCTGGATACGCAGGATCAGTCCATGCAACCAATGTCTCTGACGGCATACTAACTCCTTTATCTGTAATTGCTTCAACATAAACAATATATTGAGTGTTAGGACTCAAGTCAGTAATCATAAAAGATGTTACGGAAGTATTTTTTACTTGATAACTGTCATCTGCAGTCGACTTATGGTATAATCTAAAAAGAGGTTTTTTTTTGTTAATTAAACGATTTCATTTAATTAATCATATGTTTTGTCTAACCTATAAAAAATTTGCTCTGAAGGATGACTAAATTCTGGTGGCTGCCAACTGATAGTAACCCAAGTGGCACTATGACTTGCTACAGCTAAAGAATGAGGTGGTGAAGAGACTGCATTCACCCATTTGCTCTCATTCGAATTGGTCAATTGAATAAAAACAATAGAAGAAGGTAAAGAAGTTCCGTATTCATTTCTGGCAACTACAAATACTTCATATGTTGCTTCAGGTTCTAAATCTGTCAAGGCATAATATGATCCTGTTGTATTTATTTCCTGCAAGAAATAATATTATCTATCTAGAAACTTAAAAGATCTAAGATAGCATGATTATACCTGCCCCATTCTAAACAGTTTTAACGTGTCATGCATTGAGGTGTTATTAACTTTTTGGTAATGGATTACGTAATCCGTTATATTCGGACCTTCTTCAGGTGGTGACCATTCCAAAATTATTGAGGTGGCATCTGCTGAAATTGCATGCACTCCTGCTACCGGACCCGGAATTCTTCCAGTGCCTTAAAGTGTATCGTTAAAAAAACTACAAAATTTCGAATTAAGAATTTTACCTTCTTCGAAGCATTGTACTATGTTGCCTATGAAAGGTACGCATGCTGTTGCAGTTGCTCTTAAAGAATCTATAACAACTCCTGAACACAATGATAAACAGTTGGACGGAACGCCTCTTCTATTACAACAACTCACGTGGTTTCTTCCACCAGCCGCACAACGTAGAATTGTATGAAATTCTTTAAAAAAATAAAACGAATTAAACGTTTAATATTGTAAACCTTAAGTTACCAGTTCCGCAAACAGCTAATCTTTTGATGTCATTCATATTGGCATCGTAAGAACATAGAGGAAGACATACACTGTTCAATTTCGCTTCTACACAACAAGATGTTACATTGTATGTTGCTGCTTCTTCAATTTCTTCTTCATCAATCTAAAAATAACAACTACATTATAGTTACGTAAACCTAACCAATCAATTATTCAGTCATTTTGACATTATTATGAGATAACGATTGAAATTCTAAATTTAAAATTTAAAATGAACCATAGTGAACAGCTGCAAAACATTAGTGATCAAGATTTCAAAGCAACAGTTTCAAATGAGGAACCGAAGGAAGCAAAGCCGCAACTTCCTTTAGAAACCAGACATATAACTTTATCTGCAAAAAGTAAAAGTTCTGATACAGAAGGAGTAACTCTAATTGAAGATGAATTTGCTCAATATTATGATGAAAATGGTGTTCAATATACCGTGAAGCGTTTCACTTGGAGAAACAAAAATAGGATCCAAATCCAGGTCTTAAATTACGGTGCTCGAGTAATTTCGATTAAACTTCCCGATCGAAAAGGTGAAATCGAAGATGTTCTATTAGGATTCGACGATTTGGCCGGCTATATTTTTTACGAGAAATTTTATTTTGGTTCGATTATTGGCAGGACATCAAACGTAGTGAAAAACAGCACGTTCGTAATAGATAACAGAAAATATACGGTGAGCTCTAACGATGGGAAACACCATGTGAACGGAGGCATTAAAGGTTTGGATAAAGTAGTGTGGGACACGTATGTAGTTGGGAAAAAAGTGATAATGAGTCACGTTAGTCCTCATTTATCCGAAGGATATCCTGGCGATTTACTTGTAAGAGCCACGTTTGAACTTTCGCCAAAAAACGAATTTAAAGTTAATTTTGAAGCTGAAACTACACGGCCTACCTGCGTCGATTTATCGCATCTGCTCTATTTTAATTTGGCAGGTCATCACATGGGTCCTGAAGAAATTTATAGACATATTTTAACTATGAATTGCAACTGTTTTACACCTCAAAATGAGAAAATTCCTACAGGAGAAATATATAACGTTTTATACTCGGATTTCGACTTTCAAGTACCGAAATTATTAGGAAAAGTCATAGGTCTCGTGCCAAAAGACGGATTTGATCAGAATTTATGTGTAAATAGAGCCATATTCCAAAACGAGTGTTTTGTCGCAAGACTCTTGCATCCGCCTAGCGGCAGGATGTTGGAAATTTATAGCAATCAGCCAGGAGTTCAGTTAAACACCGCAAATTGTTTTGGATATGGAATACTTTCAGCGTTTGAAGACACCAAATCTCAAATAAATCCCAAAACAACGGGCATTAATAATGGTATTGATAGTAGCATGCAGTTATTCGAAAAAGTGTATAGCCAAGTTGTAGATATTTTAAAACTTGATGAACAACAAAACTTCAATGCCATTAAACAATTAATCTCCAAATTCTCACATTTGAAATCTAAAGATCAAGAGTCTTTAATAAAACTAACAGAACGAGGATTAAATATAACATCAATGCAGTATGAGTATTTGAAAAGAGCACAAGAGATTGTATGCGAAAACCAAGAAACTGATGATCAATGTCTGGATCTGAAACAAATTTTAAGTACCATTCTTCACATTGTTCAAGTCACAGATGTTCCAAAACTCAAACAAGAAGAAGTAAGTAAGACTTCTATGATATCGAAACAACATTTACTCACTAACTCATCAAGTTCTCCGAAAATTACTGAATCAAGTAGGAGTGCAATCAATCAACAATCACCCGAATTATTAACTCAAAATCGAGAATCTAAGAAATTAAGTAATACCAAACAAATCAAGCCAATTAACATCAGATTTACCAACAAAATCCCAGTTTATTATAAAGACTCCAAACAAATTCGTGGTAAAGGAAGAGCTTTGTACAAGGCGCATGGAGCAATCTCATTGCAAACTCAAAACTATCCGAATGCAGTAAATATAAAGCAATTTCCCAATTGTATTTTGAACCCTGGTGAAGTTTACAAGCATGATATTGTTTATAGGTTCTGGATCAGGGCAGGAAATCCTAGTAAATGGATTAGAAGAAATCTTAATGAAACTAAACAGAGATCTTAGAATCGATTGTTAAACATGTAAATAACATTCAATTAAAATTTCATACCTTACTTCCAGTTCTAAAAGTCAATTTCGGACTTGGAGGTCCTACACCATGAACATTGACAGCTTCAACGTACACCTCATAATCGGTAAGACTTTCCAAATTTTCCAAAACCCAAATACTTTTTGCATTCAATATTACCTATATTAATTAATACGTTATACTAAAAATACTATATTATATTCAAAAACAATACTTTGTACTTATAATATGCGTCATCTCCATCTTGTTCATTAGGACTTATTTTTCTAATGCGAATATCATAGCTAGTTACTGTGTCTCCAAGAGTTTTGGGTGGTGACCAATGCAACAAAGCAAATTCACTTTCAATGTTAGTTATGTGAACTTGAGTTGGGGCACTTGGAAGTACCCCATAGCCTTGCAAAAGACAATTCGAGTACTCTGCCATATACCTTAAGCACCTATTTATTTGAAATAAGTTTCAATATTCAGTGAATTGTACTAAAACACTTACTTAAAATAATTAAAATCTAAGTTTGATACATTCCCAGTGCATAGTTGCTGGCAAATATCTGGCAGTCCTCTTTCCTTACAACAGGGTGTATGATCGATTCCATTGGTAAGACACCCAAACGTATCCTGAGCCCAAGGAGCGCATATCATGAGATCAGTGATTTCGACTGTTTCCGCTTCCACCGGATCACACAGTTTATTTAGACACGTTTTGTGAACGATTCCTAAAAATTCCATTACACCCTAGCTTTTTTACATTTTTCACAATTCGATTATTACTCACCTTTATTCGAACAACAACTCTTGATGTCAGGCAAAGATGGGGTTGTGCCGTTAGAAGATTGTGTCATTTTCCCCGGAGTGAAAGTTAGCGTTTTTACGGAATAACTGGGCAAAGAACTACCAATAATGTTGTGAGCCGTTACCTTAATTTCATACCAAGTAAATGGACTTAAGTCATTGAATATCGTTGAGTTTTGATCTTTGGGGACCTTGATTTTCAAAGGAACGTCAATGTAAGTTATTCGTACGCTATCTAAACACTTACCTTATGGATAGTTACAGTGGTATTCGAATTTTCCAATCTAGTATCCTCTTCGGAATCTTGGTTGAAAGTTTTCAATGCCGTTAAGTTTACAGTGTACTCGGTAACGGTTTCACTGTTAGCATGGGGAAGACTCCATTCGACTTTCAAGGATTTTTCCGATATAGGTTCCACTTCAACATTACTTGGAGCGCTTGGCAATAATTCTGCCAATAATTCAATAATTTATTAATTCTAAAATCACAATTTGAAATTCAGAAATTACCAATTCCTTCTACAATACAGGCCAATGTTTGCCCTGTATATGCTGAGCAAGAAAAATGAGTTTTAATATTATTAGTAATAGCTGTATATTCTCCTCGGCAAACGTCTCGACATATGTCAGGTATCCCTTCGTGTATACAACAAGGAACATGATTCCTGCCATCCGCCATACAGGACACAATAGAAGGAAAATCTCCCTCACAATTTTCTGGATCCTGACCTGTACTACCTAGCAGATATATAAAATAAAAATGTAATATTAAAATAGATTTATTAATACCTTCCAATATACTCTCAATGTTGCAAAATCCCAAACAACCTGAAGAAACTTTTCGAGCCTTGCAACACTCTGTATAATTGTGATTTTTAAATTGCACACCTTGATCTGGTTTTACCTCATCGAAGATTATTGGATCTGTAGGATTTGCTGTCACAGCTCTGGATAGAACTAACAAGTAACCATATTAAGTAAAAGTTCACGAAACTATTGAGAGGATATTTACCATTAAGTCGATGAAAGCTTCTAACAATAGGATTACTATTAACTTCACACACATAAATTCCTGAATCTGCAGGTTTAGCTCTTTTAATTACCAATACCCAAACGTCACCTCCAGACGGTAAATTTCCACCAGCTTCATCTTGATCTGTTGCTAAAAACGTAAAAGAGTTATTTTCTCTGAGTATCCTTCAAAATTTCTAATTTAATTATTAAAGCCAAGTTAAGTGCAAACTCAATATAAATTCCCCCAGCGAGCGGATCGGAATCTGAGGTCGACAGAGAGCTTAAATACCGACGTCATATTGATAAAAGTTTTCAAATAAAGCGCGGCCCGACACCTACTGAATAGGCCAGGCCCGAAATGTCATTTAATAATGTTTGAAAGTTCGATAATGAGGAGTTTTATTAAAATCAACCCCAGAGAAACAGGAAGAGGGAGTGGTGGTTTAGAAATTAAACGCTCTAGTATTCCTATTGAAAACGGGAAACTTAATGAATTCAAGGGTTAGTATTTAGTACTTTATAAAAGTATGAGTATTTCTGAGTATTGTTTCCAATTACGTTATAATAACTGAGAACTTTTGCAGTAGTTTTATTAAAGTCTATTTAACAAACTTAAACTTTGCTAATCCAGAAATGATCAAGAACGAATTCGCCGTTTCCTGATTTTTCGTCCTATTCGACATGTTTCAATCTATAAGTTTTCAATTTTTCCTTCGTAAAAAATGAGAAAATTATTAAAATGAAGGCGTTAAAGGAAAGTGAAATTGACTGGAAACTAGAAACTACGAAGTACGCCAGTTAGATGAAGTTATTGGAAAGATACGAGAAATTTTCCAATAACCTCATATGACATAAATTTCCTTAAAAAAACAGGCAAAAGATAAATGCCTTAGGACCTTCTAAAATTGAAAATTGAACTACATTAAGTACTCATTTTGCCTCTATCTTGACAATCCCCTTTTTCAACTTAAATTATTATGATGTCATTACCCAGTCGTCTCCCCTTATTCGTCGAGTTTAACTGTCCATGAAATGGCCCTCGTTCTTATATATTGGCGTATCGACGAGGTTATCTAAGCAATAAATCATTGAAGCTAAATTGAATGTAAACGATTACCTGAGTCATGTAAGATGCTGAATCTTTTGTCGGCAGTAACTCGATTATCTCCTGCAGTTAGAACTCGAGTACTGTGCCGTTCTCTATCTTCTTTCTTCCACATGACAGTGTTTGAACCAATGCCCCTTACCACGCATGTTATTAGAGCATCATCACCGTCATATACATGGACGGGATTGGTTAAACTGTCTCTTATAGAGGGCAAACCTAAAATTATAAATTAAACAAATGCCATAATAAGTCTTTAGATTGTTAGATGGACTGACGTTTGCGGACAGAAAGTAAATCTTTTAGGTCGCTGAATAAACAGGCTTCGCAATTAATTATTTGACCACCAACCAGAACCCATATGGTTTGTTTACGCGGTCAAATGTACGATTTTAACACTGGCACGATTAAGTTTCATACGATGCTGTGTATCCCGGAGTTAGATTAATTGAAACTTGGACGATTTTCAACTCACGTGTTGTTTCCCATAGGCTTTACTGTATTTAACTTTCTAGAGTTTCGAAACTGAATCGTGAAAAAGTATGCCAGAAGAATTTTATACAACGTTAACTTTAGAATGGAGTAACATATGTTTATATTTAGGGGATATTGAGAACTTAAGGCTTGAATTCTTAGTGAGAAATGTAATTTGCTTAAACCCTTGGGTAATTTACAGGCAAATTTACATAGTTTATTAGAAACTAAAGCGGTTACCGTCGATTTACTTGTCTCGTGGTCGAGAGTTGATTAAATCATAACTCATTTTGAAAAGGCTTAAATTTAACATGGGTTCACAAGTGTAATTAACATGCAAATATTCTAAGTTTGTGTACTGACAACAAAATTTCCATCTTCATATGTTTACAAGAAAATAAATATTGTTAAACGCCAACCTCTCTTCGTATCGATCCAGTGCTGTTACTTACATTTTTCCAGTGTTTTTAGAAAGAGAAAAAAATGATGTCACTCAATTTTAGTCTATTTTGAATTTTTGAAATTCAAGTGTTTAAAAATATTACTCTTAAGGGCAGTAAAGTTGAATGTCAGATGGCACTTTTAGGTAGACGCTGGATGAGTAAAAAGTTGAAGTTTTTAACTAGCCGTAAAGAGGACACTAGTGGTGTATAATCTAGCTCCTTCTAATTGAGACTTAAAGCACGTTTCTTTGCTTTTCTCCATGAAGATTTTCTGTTAAGCCATGTGGCATTACAAGGTTTAAAGTTACTATACATTTAATGCTTGTGAAATTCTGATCTTAGTCGACAATTTAAAAGTTGAGTTCAACTTGGTTACATAAAGCTCTTTATGTTGTCATTGTTACAAGGTGTAAATTTCTATTGTTTCCTTGAATTTATCAATTTGATCAAATGGAAATACTCTTTCCATAGTACTAATAATAAAAATATAAAAAAATATTCAAACAAAAATTAGAAGAATTAAAAGGAATTAAGAAATATTATAAAAAATTACAAAAACAGACATTCAACTACTCTAATACACTGAAACTAAATATAAAAATAACTGGTTGGTATTTCAATAATAAAAGTCGAAAATTGAAAATTGTTTGTTTAGAAAAGATTACAAACTCCATTTACTACTTTACCTCTAGAATTTATCTAAAAGGAACGATATAAGGGAATAATATTTCCATGAAAAGCAAATAAGAGAAACATCTAGTATTGGTAACATTAATCACATTACCTAATAAGCTTTCCTTTTCTGCAGTGTGAGGAAGACAAATGATCTAAAACATTTTGGCTGCCACTAACACGAAAGACTAGTACAACATTATTATGACGGATGTTAAGTGTTTTGTTATATTTTGTAGAATTAATAACTGAAAATTTCGCTCTTCTGGTTACAATTTCGAGTATGAACTTAATTACTTTGTCAATTCAACCGTTCTAACATTGAACTTGAAGGATATTGAACTGAGATCGGGGTAGATTGAGGTAGTGAACTTTATCTATCAATTAATTATTTGGCAAGCAGCCCTTAAGTTTCGGTTAACTATTTAGCCAAACAGATGTATCGATTTAGTTTGCATTTATTCCCGAGTGTTATCAAGTTTAATTAAAATTTTCCAGTAAATTACCATTAGCATATAAGGTGCGTCATGAGAAGCAGAACAGCTCAATAAATTATTAGATTTAAAGATCTTGAATATTGATACGTCAAAATTACAATGGTTTCAAACGCGTAACTATTACTATTAACTCTTCGAGTAACGCATTATGAACCGTTTGTCGATAAACTGATAGATTAGAAATCTGATAGCCAGAACGTACTTAGAGGAAATAGTAAATAGTTAATAAACACGATACTGATCTGTTTCTCGCGCCTCACACTGTATATATTTTTTAATTAAAGTTCATCCTCGTTAAAAGTTTCTCGCCCGTTTAATATTAACACATGTTTGCAAAATGTATATCACATGTTTCAAATTACAAGGGTCTCGTTCCAAATAGTCAATTCAATAAAAAAGACGCTTCCAATTTTAAGTAACAAGTTTTCGAATATTTTCTTTTTCTGTCAGGCTTTTGTGCAACGAAAGAGCCGCCTCATTAAAAATTCCTATTTGTTGGATAAGGTTTACTGTTACATATGAGAGATAAATTTAACTGTTTTCTGAAAAAATATAATTTCAAATTTATTCTCTTTGAAGGTGTCTGATGAGATATTAAAAAGAAATTTAATTTATTATTTATTTCAAAAATACCTTTTTTTAATTAAAATTCAAAAACTACTTTTACTAATATTAAACATTTAAGGTAATCTGTTTTAACAGTAGAAGAAAAGTAGAAGGTAGAATTAAGATAAGAAGGTGGGAATCAAGAAAGGGCTAAATACTTTCAAAGAGGGGAACTTCATTTAGATTTTAAAATACCGTGCATTTGGTGAATTCTCTAGGATTATTTTGAATATGGAAATATTTATAATTTTAATAAATGTTTAAATACCGTAGTAACTTAAGAGGTTGTCAAATTTAAATATGTAAAGATCCTTAAATAAATGTCATGAATGTGTACGAACTAGTAAGATCAACATTTCATCGTTGAAAAATAAATTCTTGAGGATTCTTTGTAGCTCTGTTTCTAGGTCATCCATCATAAAAATGGAAAATAAGTCACAAGGGTGTGGTGGTATAGTAACGACAATGACATCAGGGAAATTTACATTTTTTTAGGCGATTTTTCATCAGCCTTTAGCAGATAAAAAACCGAAGAGTTGATGCTGATGATGAAGTACAGATAACATTTTCAATTTCAATTTTCAAACATCAACAGGGTTTAAAAGTCTGAACAACTAATCATAAAATGAAAATTATTTTACGAAATTAACACAAAAAAAACCTAAAATAACATACATCCCTTAAAATCTCTAGAAATAATTCACCATCATGTCGTATTCCCATTTTTAATATTTGAAAAATTTCAAACATTTGTTTGTATAATTAAAGAGCTTTTTGTTGTGAGATTGGAAAATAAACCATTATAGCTTTATTAATTTTCATTTCATATTGAAGGCAACTGTCACTAAATAGCATTAACAGCAAAATTTTTGTAGAAGAGATTACATATTATGTAAGTACACTCATCTTTCGATATACACCATTGATTTGTCCCTGCAAAAATCGTGCAAAACAAAACCGTGCAAAACGAGATATGACATTCACACATACATACATACAAACAAATGCTTGCCGTCTGCGATTGAGATTTTGAAAAGGATGTGTTAGTAACTTTTAGTCGAGCTTTTAAAAGATTACTGCCTATTTGCATCGACGTTAGTTAAAATTTAACAAACACTTAAATGACAGATCGGACAAATCTTCTAGTTAACTAACAGCTTGGAGAAATAACGGTGCAAATGGGCAAACGTCTTTTAATAATATTAAATCATATTATGATTTACTTTTTTAATTGATAAATAGCATAATGTACAACAATCAACAAACAACAATCATGAAAAAAAAAATTTCTCTTTTTATTTAAAAACCGTGCAAATGGAAGGATGAATGTGTATATCACTTATTTGGTGCAACAACGATACAATCCAAAGTCGTTATTTCTAATTAAACATAATTTAAATTAAAAAGTATCATTCTGGAAAAAAAATCATATCAATCGAATAGAGAATAAACAAAATGTAATAAAAAAGACGAAGTTCGAGGACGACCAAAAATTTAAAGTATTTCGTGTTTTTGAAGCGACAAAATACACAACAATATACCGGGTGATTTAAAAAAATTTTCATCGAGTTGGCTTTGGAATTAATTGACAGCGAGAACGTATGTCTTTGATATGTCCTTCTACGTAATCTTGAACATTAACAAATAAACTTAACCTCACTTAAATACGACTCTGTTAATAAATCTAAGACATACGTCCTCGCTGTCAATTCATTCCAAAGCCAACTCGATGAAAAATTTTTTAAATCACCCGGTATGTATGTATATTGTATTTCCTTAATAAAGCATTTATACAATATAGTTTATATAGCAAACTAATATTGTTTTCATGCGTAGAATACTTGGTAAAATTTATTCTACAAAAACCCCTGACAGACACCCTGTGATAAGCTAAAAAAAAAATAGAAATAAAATTACAATTTGCACTCAATATTTTTTAATAAATAGTCGTGACGGCTTAAAGAGTGCAATTCGCATAAAAATATTTTTCATTTAATTACATTTCGTACATTATTCATTTTGTCGAAATATGCGATTAGGTATTTAATTTTTGATAATAAAAAACTTGTTAAAAGTTTTATAAGGAATTCAAAAATTCAAATCAAATTCCCCACCTATGTTTTAATGTTTCTATTCGTGCTTTTGAATATATCGATTTGGCAGCAAGCCAATCAAAAACTCTGTAGCTCGTCGCAACTAATAAAGATAACGCTATTGCAAGTCTCCCTTTGAAGGAAGAGATGGACCATTAAAATATATTGTAGATATGTTAGCACACACAGTTCAAATTGGTAAGGTGTCCACATAGTATACCTATATAAGGTGGAAAGTTTAACTGGAACAAATTCATTTCAAATTCAGGGATTTGTTTGTAGGAGAAACGCTCGGACACGTATATTTTAATTTTTTCCTGTGGTTTTTTTTATGGTAAATGCATATATACAGGGTAGCCCAAAAACCGGGTACGATCATCAACTTTGTTTTTTCTAATGGAAACACCTATTTTTTACTTGCATTTTTGCATTCTGCTTCAAATTCTGGGTATAGTTCATATAACACGTCCTATACCTAACTTCAATAGTTACCGAGAATTGAATTTTAAATGAATTTGTTCCAGTTAAACTTTCCACCCTGTATGTTACTGCTAAAGCGTATACTTCAGTTATTTCAAGGAATACCTATTTATTTTACAAAATAACTAAATCAAATTTAACCAATACTGATCGTTAGTTCATAAAGTAACTAGAAATAACTAGATAGTCTATGAAATAATAGAATTATACACTTTAACGGTAACATATAAATATGATCTAAGCATCAACTACATTCTTTAGAACCATTACTACTTTATTCTATCTTATCTAACCATTCGGTTAATAAAAGATGTATATTAATTTGTTTCAAAAAATTATAAGAAAACGCTTTTCTCATCTGTACATCTTCTATATTTATGATTTTGAGTTGTGTTTGTTTCATTCAATCAAACATGTATCTAAACCATTTTTGATTACGAACTACAGACATCATCCCAACTTTTGACTATAGATATAAAATGGACTGCCAGTTATCTGTTATTATTCGATCTAGGATGCCATAACACCAGTTCCCGGATCGGAGACTAATGGTACCTACTGTTATTTGACGACGTGCACGCGCAAATATACATTTTAATTTGGGACTTTTGCTTTCAGTGCAACTGTCAAGTCATCCATTTGGGTTATTAAAAATTATTTTGGTAAGGTTATGTGCTCTTTATGGTGATAGACCATTCACACTTTCTTTTCCAATATACTATACTATTAAAGATTGGTACTGTTAGTAGCCGACCCGGGAGCTGGTATCGCGACATCCTTGATCGTAAATTTAACATTGCACGTATAGGGAACTAGCAGTCCATATTTATATGTATAGTCAAAGTTCTCAACAGTATCAGGTACAGCAATGAATAAACGCGACAGGATATGAAAGTAAATGAAGTCACATTTACACATGTTTTAGGGATCGATTTTTTACTATTTTCAGTATATTCTCTCTAAATAATGGATTAAAATATGATTCCTACCAAATAGATTTCCAACTCAATATAACAAAACTGTTTGGCTATTGTTAAATATAAATTATCCAAAATGACAGATATTGTATAGTGTCTTAGTTACCTTGGTTAAAAGATTTTGAAGTTTTTAGTTTCGAACGTTTGAAAATGAAAATTTTATTTGGTTTGAATCAATTCAACAATTCATAGATATAGTGGAGTTTCATTACGACAATTCATAATTGAAAATGCTTAAGTGGCATTTACGTTAAAATATACATACACGATTTTTTTTATGTCTATTTACGAATCTTTAAATTTAAGAAAAGCTATATGTTTATGCTGTAAAACTCAGCCTTGGACACAACTAAAAAACAATTTCTTTCTGGATTTTCTTGAATATGAGACTCATTTTATATTAAATGATTATTAAAAGTATAGAAGTTGTAAAAGCAATTTTTGCTAAATTAATGATCTACCTACGGAAAATAAAATTTATTTGTTTCAGTTATTGTAGTTCGAAATAAAATCACACACTTTGTCTCCTTTTAATTAAAATGAAAATGGCTCATCTGTTTTTAATTACGCTATTAATTCCCGACATACAGCACTTCAAATTATTAGTTTACAGGTCGCAGTATACTTCTGTCAAGTTTGTGTCGATTTATAAATGCAACTCTCACAAATCAGATAAATTTCCCGAGCTTTTCCTATTCGTATTATTATTAAACACATAAATTTCCCTCCGGGAGAGATTTTCTTGGCTAAAAATAGAAATTTATGGAAAACAGACGTGCGTTTTTCCAACCGTCTTGATTAAAATTCGACATTTTCGTAGAACGAAACTAATTTAACCTTTCTCAAAAGCATAACAAGCGAGTCATTTTATTTGAATATTATTTATGTAAAGGCCCCAAGGTGAAAATTTCATTTTTGGTCAGTTTATTTCAGCCTCAAAATAAGCGCCAACTTTTATTCATTGCGGCTGTTTGTTTATGATGATCACCTAATCATAAACGCAAACACGCCAAAAAGTTGGAAATTCGGTGTGTTTATTAGAAAACGCTTGGTTTAATCCAATAAGGGTTTGTTCGGGGGTGGTAGGCAGAGAAAGGCTTTTAATAAATTTCCGTTTAAATAGAAAATTTAAATGTAATTGTGGCTCACGAATTTAAATTAACCTCCAATTGTGAAATGGCGGATAAAAATTAAAAGACAGTCTTTGCAGTAATTTCATTGCTTTAATGAAAGTCTTTTGCTTTTATACTACGAAAAGACAGTGTTGGACTGATTTAAAATGTTCGCCTTAAAATGTCTTAGGCAACAACAAAAGAAATCGAAGACGAGAAACAAGAAAAGTGCTTTAAAACTTGATTAAACAATTTATCAAAACGCGTCATCGGCAAGTTTATAATGAATTGAATGTGAAGGCAACAGCAACAGAGCGCAACGAATTTTTGAACACTTGGAAGTTTCTCTTCGGCATCCGCCCGAGTAGGGCACGCTTCCTTGAAACTTTACGAAATTCCTAAACGATTATCTAGAAAGTAATTTAAAATTGATTTGCTTCTGTTTTGTCGATTATTGAAACGAAAAAGTATTATTTAAGAACCCCTAAAAAACATTTGTTCTAGAAAACCGGGAAAATTTCAAAATTCAATTGGTTCATAAAAGAAGTAAGACGTTTATTTGAATATCATTACCGAGACCGCAATTTCCAAGAAGTGTTTTACGATTCCAGACGCTTTTCTTTCATCCAAATAAAAAAATTTCTTGCACAAATTAATTTCTTTTTGGAATGGTAATGAAAAAGCCATCATTTCAAAGCATATTACTTAGAGTAAGTCCAGTATAGGGTGACCAGTGGGATAGACGGATAAATTTTTGTTTTTAATTTGATTTCCATTATTTTAGTTTTTTTTTTTCGTTTATAACAAATGTTTATATTTTTTTTAAATAGTCCAACTATACCGGACTTACCCTATATTTTATTTTGACCAAATATTAACGTCAATCAATTTACGATCGCTATGGTATGTTAGTCATTAAACAGGGTCATTATTTGTTTTTATAAATAAGATTACATTATTGTTTCGAGCTCACGGGAGTTAAATATCTCAGGATAGTCCTGTCAATCAATAATAATTAGAGACAGATGGTTGGAAACCATGCTAAACAAAATCTAATAAAACAACAAGTAATGTGTTATTTTTCGACGTAATATTGGCAGTTATGTTGCGTTTTGGTTTATTGACTGTTCCTCTCTAAGGCCTTCCAACCAATGTACTATTTTTTCACGAATTATTAATAGTTTCAAATATTTTTCAATATATTTCATCAGGAAAACATTTTGTACTTTGAGAATAGTACTTTTGCCAACATTTACAACGATATTTTTCTATTTAGTGCATTTTTAATGCACTTTTATAGCACTTTGTTGCGTAAAATTATAAAACTTTTTGCAATATCGTACACATAAATCTAAGCGCATAAGGACAGTAATGTTCAATAAGACACCTAAATGGAATATCCTTTAGTATTTGAGAACTGCTCAGACATGTAAATCCACAGCCTCCGACAACCGAAATCCTTTGTGTGAAGTTTAACGTAGAGCAATAGTTCGCAAACGCGCTCTCGTAAATTATTTCGATGATGGAGAGTAGATTTAGATGCCCCATTACAAGGACAATCGTTTGTACGATAGATAGCACCTAATACGAAAGATAATAAAGCTATTGTGAATCGAAATTTTTTAAGAACATGCTTCCAAAAGTTAAAACAATACATATATTATTTAGTGTTATGATCAGCTGTCGCAAACACATTACGTACACTTTCGATTAGTTGCCACTACTGTAATAAACAAAGTTTTATTTAATAATAGGTAGCATATAAATTAGATTTTATTAAGGTACGGTAAAGTTTTAACGAGCAAACTATCGGTTCAATTATTAGATGAACTTACAAGCATCCCACTTCAACAAGTTTACTAACTGTAACGGAGTACTGCATAGTGAAATTTCAACGTTAACAAACTAGTTATAGTTAGAAGAACAACATTCGGCGCAAGGTAACTTAAGTTTCCGTTATCTGGCGGCAGTTCAAACGAGCCATATCACGTTTAAAATCCAATGACAGTTGAAAGTTTTCCGCTTGATAGGCTTGCGAAAACCATTGTTCTTTTGATATTGGTAATAAAGAGATTTACCCGAAACCGTAGTCGGAAACAAAGTACAGTTTAAACTTATCTGAATGGCATCTCGGATATCGAGTGGAGACTTTCGAAAGTTCGAGAGTCATATCACTCCATTATCGAGTTATTCGGTTTCATTTAGTCCCTTACAAAGGAAACAGTTAGTAGTCGTTAGGTGCTATTTGTGGAGTTGGAAAGGACAACATTTTCGAATAGAGCAATGTAGGTTTTACGACTGTTGACAACTTGTAAATGAATATTTTAATTTTACTTTGCAAACATACAAAAATTAATAACATGAATTCAAGTTTATTTAATACAGAATTATGGTCGATTTGTCATAATTTCAACGATTATGAGCCGCACATTAACATGTGTATTGTCCAAAACCAATTAGATGTAAAATTAGTCGTTGAATTAATAGGATTTAATAATGTTATCCTGGCGTCAGAATAAAATTACATGGACATTAACGCAATCCGAAGCGATAACATTATATGGAGTAACAGGACGATTCCATAGAGTGCGAACAGCGGTTTTCTGTACACAGCAAATAACTTATCGCTCTGAATATTGCAGGTGCAATAACGTTATCTTTTAATTGCCAGTATTGGTTTGCTTTGTTGATTTCGTACATTTTCTGCAACGTGGCTTGCAAATATCATTGAAATTGATTTTAAACATGCATAAGCTTTTAATACAGCTTTTCAAAAAAAAAAAAGTAATAACGAGTAATTGTTGAATGCAATTGATTTAATGCATTCATTGCAGTTGGTATTACAATGAATAGGTAAGTTTTTCCTTTTCTTGTTTTTCTTTAATAGTCTTTATTATAAAAAAAAACTAGTGACATTTAAAGCCACTAAAAGGGTAACTATGCTAAGTGAGATTGAAAAATGAATTGTTGTTTTATAGATTTTTATTCGGGCTTTTCTTCCGGACTATGTACTAAAGTTACAATGACAACTTCTGATAAAATACTACCAATTGATTTTAAACTTGATTTAAATAAAAAATCGTATTGCGAAATAAATTTTTACCAGTTGATCCAATTTCCTTTTTCAAAAGAAAAGGGAAATCTCTCTAACATGTCCCCACTCACATGAAAACGAGGGTGGTAGTGGCGAAGGGGTTGACAAACTAGGATATAGGATATTTTATCACATATTCTTGGTTTTCTCTCCTCCCATTTTTTCGTTGACACGTATACGAGAAACACGAGAAGAAATGTAACATAAAGAAAATTACGTGTCGCGAAACAAGTGGCTCTTCTTTCGTACCGACAACACGTCGTCAAGGGCCATTTGGGGTTGCCGTTAAGGCGTGAGTGTCACGACAGTTCTATTACACCTAAGAAAGAAGACCTTCTTCCATTTGAACTTAAGAAATCAAATCTTTAAGATTTTACAGCATATGTAATGTAATAGAAATATTGAAATGTTTTTGTCATTACATTAAATGTTTTTAAATTTTTTAGAAGCAATTCAATGTCCTCGTTCACAGAAAACGAGCCATTTTGAATAAAATGACCATATTTGTTGGCGACTTTAATTCAAGATTGTATAAGTGTAAAAGAGAATATAAAACTTTTTCCGTGAAAACCCTGAAATAGTTAGAAATACCTTGAAAAAAATATTGACGTTCACAAGAAATCGAGGAATAGAAAACGGATAACTCTGAATAATTTCTTGTCTAGCGAACGTGTAAAACTAGTAAAGACAGAATTCTGTTAAAAAAACACGTAATAGGGATGAAAGTAGTAATTACGACAGTAGTGAGGATAAAAGAAGTAGATACCTTACAGTCAATTTAAGCTACTGTCATATCGGGAATATTTACACAATTGTGTTAAATGTGTTATCGTATTGATCTGTTAAAATCGAGAATGAAGTAAGTGAAGTGTGTGCTGTTTGAAAGCCTGTCGTTATTAATATAAGTCTGCTGACGTCTGTGGTAAACGTGCTAAACGTCGAAAATGAATGAAGGTTATGTTTATACAGGGTTTTCTTAAGGTCTTACGATTCGGATACTCGTAATTGAGTCTATTTTTTTTATTTCTGTTGGTACTTTATTTTATCTATTTGGTAGATAGCCTTAGAAGTAATTAAAAGAAGAAATGGATTAGAGTAAACAAAAAAGTTACGAAAAACTTTGTTCCCAATGATTAGTCGAGAACACATCAATAGTCCAGCCACTTTGCTTTTTGCTTTTTTCCGGGCATTGTTATTTGTTTAATATCGAGCAGTTAACATATGAAACTTTAATAAGAAGACTTTTTTGATATTTAACATCACATAGGGGACACAACAAAGTTGAAAACTCGACAATCCTTGACGCCTAATCTAGCGTTATTCGAATAGTACGTTAAAAGATCTAATACAATAGTAGATACTGTTTCGTTATTAATTCTCTATTAATATGAAGAAAAAAATATATTAAAAATTCTTGCTTAATTGTCTCAATAAAACTTTATTTCGAAATTTTGTTCGTGATAATTCAATCTAAAATTTTATGAAAGAAAAAAGCAACAAACGCCAATCTTATTAATAAATTTAATTAAGAGTTCTTTGCCTTACAAATTAAAGGGAATCAAAGTAATTTTAACAAAACGGATATTAATTATACGAGCAAAAGTAGGAAATTCTCTTACCGAATTCGCTAATAAGCAATGCAACTCGTTAATAAGAAATTTTCTAGGATTATATAATTTTCAATTAAACTCTCTTAATTTGAATTCTGAACCTTTAGAGGCCCTCACGAAATACTCTTTTTTACAACTAAACGTTTTATTAAATTCGTTAGAATATAATTAACAAAACAAGTAGCATCCTTTGCACTTTTAAAATGCACTTTGAATGCGATTTCCTCGACTACTTTTAAGGGCTTTGACATTTTAACAATGTGAAGGTACCTCGAAATTTAATTAAGCGCGACGACAATTAATCGAAACCAATTTGGCACTTTCACGTGGAACGCGCAATTATCTGAACTCTGACAAAAAAAGGCACCGATCCCGTACAATATCCCTCTTGTCTTTCGGGAAGAGGTGATTTAGAGAATCACTTTCTGTCTCACAAGTGTGGTGATTTATGAATGGCAACAAATAAAGACCACTTTTTGTCGGTGTTAATTCGGAAATGGACCGACGACGATTTTTTTAGGTTGACTATATATACATATATGTGTTAATCAAAAAATATGAAACATTTTCTTTTTTAAATATGCAATAATGTCGGGTTCAAGCCAATATTTAATTAGGATTTATACAAGCCTCTCGATCATTGTTATACCACGTTGGCACACCTGTTTTCATTTGATCACAAAATAATTGACCGTTTGGTAACACCTCATGTTGTTCATTGTTTTTATAAAGAAGAAATCAAATATACTAAAAGGTTCATATAAACATTTAAATCTTTTTTTTTAAGATATTCAGACTGTTTGACAAAGAAACTCTGCCTTCAAATAAAGTAAAGGACCAAGAAGTAGGATACTGCAACATGAAACCCTGATAAAGATATGGATACTCTTTTGCTAACCTAATCGGCTTAGATAAACCGGAATCAGAATAAAAAGAAATTCCCTCAGAAAGCTCTAGAACGACTGAACCCATTGCGAATTTCAAAGAAGAAAGAAGTGAAAAAATAGACCAGGCACAAGGCCTGACAAGTCCACATTTCTTTTTGACAACTTAAAATTAAATTGTTGAATGAACTGTTTCGTGTTTTTTATTTTCTAATTTTTAAAAATACCAAAGTTATTAATACTTTCAGTTTACGTGAAAACCTCAAAAATATTTGCTTTTATAAACAAATTATTCCAGATTAAATGGCTGTGCAGTTTAATGTAAAACCATAAAGTCTATTCCACTTATTTACCGTTATGCCGTAATATCTGAAAATGAATTATATATTAACATCACATCCAAAGACCCTCAATTTCCAAGCGAACTCGTACCTCAACTGCCCTTCAGATCTTTCTCTCTCTGTCTCTATCTCTCTCTCTCTCGCATTACCGATTCGGTTCTCAATTTGCATGACATTTTACCGCCCGGAAGTTGCGGCAACTACGGACTCTAATCTCGATCCAAACAACTTGTTAACTCGGAAGTTACAAATCGAATAATAAATTAGGTAGCTGTCGATTGCAAGTTCGATGAGAGAAGAGCAGCAGACCTTTGCCTCCACCTCCACCTCCTGGTCCGATCCGTTGATTAAGCGTTGTATTTTGAATCCAAGTGAATGCCTATTTAATTTTCTCGACGGTGGAAATAATTATTTTTACCCATTCCACTAATGGAAAACCTTTCAATTAAACTAATCCAATTTATTTAATAAGAAATAGATAAAATTCATTGTAATGAAGTTTCAATTGTTAAATTGGAATCGTAAATTCAGATCAATGAATTATGATTAAACATTTTTTTAATCGATCATCAATTTGAAATTAGATTTGTTTGTGACGCACAACATATATGCAAATATTAAAAAAATATAAAATTGATTATGAAAACGAATTTTCTGAATGGAAAACAAATCACCGATCGCCTTTTTATGTAAGGTTAGTAAAATTCATAAATAAATATAACTAAAGTAATATAAATATGCACGTGTCATAAAACAAACATTAATTTACACTTTCTGATGAATTAGGGGCGAAACGGATGGTCATTTATAATAATAATTTTTTGAAAAACTTTTATAAAATAAAAAAATAAACTATTGTTTACTTCATTATTTCATTTACATATACAGTGTGGTATGTTAGTTTGCCCAAGGTTAATATAGAAAATTTTAAGGAAAATAAAAGAGACCCTTTATTCAATTTCCATTAAAAACCAAATATAAAACTTTTGTAAGTCAAGAATTTTCTCAATATGAACTAAATTTTTCTCGTTCTGTTCTACACTTTAAAGAACCTACATTGTTTCGCTTAGAGCGAAGTGAGCCACGTACTTGAATTTCTTTGTTACCTACTACTACTACCACTGTAAGGGTTCTTAAATACCTTAAATTCCAGCTGGTGTATTTTTTTGAGACATTTCCCAATACGGATGTTTAACAATACTCTTAGAATGTTGTCTTGTCCACTTACGCACATTACATTTTGACATTCGAGGTGAAAAAGTCTGCGATCAAACAGTTCTATTATTTTTTTTAATTGGAAATGTTGCATTTGAAATAATGTACAACACTTTTGAAAATCATTTAAAATCATGAAATTGACATGGCTCAATTTTGAGTTGAAGGGATTTTCTAGGTTTCCAAGATTCTATTTATTTCCCCACTCCATTCGTAAAGTCAACGTTTCGCTATTTTATTTGCTTTCCAGATTGATTGGCAAATATTTGATGTCGATGGAAATCGTTTAAGGAGACGGAGAAATAAGATAAAATGTATTGTGAAGGATTACGAGGTAAGAGTAGTAAAACGTTGTTGACGTATTGGTTTTGGACAGTTTCACTGAAATTTATGTTTTCCTCAGGAAAAGTAAACAAGTTTATGCCTGTTTTCTACGATAAAAAGAGGTTGTTTGAATAAAAACCGTACTTACCTAAGGCTAGAGATAGAGTTGCACTCCAGATCCATATCAGAATCATGATTGGGAAATCAGAGTCCAGAGAAGTTACCGATAATACTCTGTAAAAAAAACAAACACTTGAAAATACAAAGAAATTTCATTCATTGGATAATACTACGTAATATTATTATCGCATATAAATTAGCAGGAACAATTAGGAACGTCGACGGAAAGTTAAAATTAATTTTCATGAAAATTTTGTACGAGCCGAGTAAGAAAAAGGTAATAAAGCAGACAATAAAGCTCGAACGAGCAGGGTTGTTAAAAGTGTTAATCTTTGCGGGGAAAGAATTAATTTACTTGACGTCCAAACAACTGTTCCAAACAGCTCTTCGAGCAATAAAATTTTTCAACAATACTTAACTTCCTATCGTGCATATCAAAGCGATAAAATAACGGAATTTTTTAAAAAAGACTCTTTGTCGAATTCGTGCAACAATAGATTAATGACGCTTGCCCGAGCATGATATTGTGAAAAAGAGGCAAATTGGCAATAGGGGACTATATGCATGTGACAGTAACCAACTTAAAAAAAGAAATTCTTTGACTATACATAGTTCAACGACAACATCGTGAAGCACAACGTAGAGAGAGTTTTTCCGAGCCACAGTCCAAGTTTATGTTGGGGAAAAATTCAGGACCGTTTAGTGCTTTCAATTTCGGGCCTTCTTTATGTGTTCACTGCAAATAATTGCTTTCGCGTTACAGGCAAAAAAATACTATTTGAATTACGTTTTACGTTCAAACTACGGCACTTTCACAAATCCGAAAGACAAACTCTATTAAAACCACCAAAACGAATAATACTATTTTAACATGGACAAAATAATACAATTACACTGGGTTGTTATACTTTAGTGTGCAATACTAATCCTAATTGCCAAGAGTTTTCTATGATATTTACATATTTATTACGGCACTTTATTTTCCCCCTTGACATGCGAGATTGGATAGAAAATGTTTTAAAATCTAAAATAGGACTTTCGACTACCGTATTCGTACTATTATTTGAATTTTGTCCCTGTAATCTACGTTGCAGGAGTTCTAAGTTCAACGGCNTGCAAACGGAAAAGAGATATGATAAAAAATTCGCGGAGCACCGCCGGTACAGAACACCCTGTATGTCATATTTGAGAATTTGTAGTAGGCGTATATAGCACTTGATATTAGTAATTAGTATAGCAAAATAGGAATTTTTGCTTAAAGAGGTTCCAGAGATATTAGAGAAATACTACATTTTGAGCGTCATCTTTAAGGGACCGTAGCTCCCTTAGGACGCACTTCCGGACAGGAGTCCATATAAACTTTTCTTCATAATTTTGGCCGAAAATTCATCACTTGAATTATTACGGCGGAATTTCCGGACACCCTGTATACATTGAGTACGTGTAGGTATGTTAGAAAATGTTTATCTGTGAATTTATGGAGGAAGTGCGTGAACGTTTTTCCAACAAACATACCTGTGATTTTTAATCGATTTTGTGCAAGAGTTTGATATAAGTACATCCTAAAGCCAAATAAGAACCTTAAAAATGTTGATAAACAAAATATATTAAACGAATAATAATGTGCACTTTTTTACATAATATTTATAGTTTCAATTATATCTCGCTGGTGTGAAATGAGAATTTCTACAATTCTAGTATTAAGGTTGGAAAACTGCTATCGGAGAACTCTTAACCTACATCGTTTCGATGATAGTTTTACAATTGATAATTTTAATTAGAATATACATAGGTGTGTAATTGAGTATTTTTTCAGCTCACTATTGTTCCAATCAGAAGTCTTCCTGTATATGTATATTTCTCAATATTTCTTTGCAACTTTATCAATGACATAAAACTTGTTTTCTCTGGTAAAGTTTGTGTCACAGAAAATTATTTTCAAATTGAAAATGTGAACTTCCTCTACGAATGAGAAGTTTTAAAAAATAGAACACGTCCAAAGCGAATTATCCAGAAATTGTGATGATAGCCGATACGGTATTACTTTCCGAAATCGGAAAAGTTACGTGAGGTATTTACTGTTTCGAACTGGCGTGAAAACTTTTGTTGCACCTTAATATACAACTTTTATTTCTATTACAACGATGAAATATTTATTTTGCTAAAGCTTATGATATTTTTCTGGGAAAACTTTCCAGAACCCAATATATTTATTTATGAAGTGACAACGATACTTTGTCGCTGTACGTCATTATTTCACGTCAATGTGACAACTACTGAACAGTAATTCGTCCATCAAAGTTGTAAGTCTGACATAGTAAACGGGCAATAACACTAACATTAATGAATACATTAATGGATGCACGTAATGCTATGTAATCAGACTTGTAAGTCTAGAACTTGAGGGGGGGCATCTATAAAGCTTCGTTTCTACAACATATTAACATTTAAGCCCAATGAGAAGTGAAAATATGTCAACATTAAACCATTGAAGTTGGGGTGTTCCCAAGTGTACTTAAAATTTATATGCCATGTATATTTCAAGGGATTTAAATCATTGCTGTGGGATCAAAACATTATGTCGTAACAAATTCCAGTTGATCACTTTACTTTGTAGATTGTTATAGAACATTTACTGCAATTAATCTTAAATAATCCTTATTCAACCTAAAACGTAAACTAGAAAGTACAGAAAAGTGTATCAGATTCCCTTAAGTTATGATGCAAGTTTAACGTGTCTGGTTTTGAATTTATGCTTTTCATATTGTCAATTCCATTTCAAACTAATTTAGGTCTCATGGAAACTTTATAAAGAAAATTGTAAAACTTTCCATATTTTCCCAAGTCTACAGGTATTTTTCACAAGTGTAAAAATTCAATTTTCCTCCGCAATACAAACCTAAATTATAAAGTTAAATTTTGAGAAGTAAATTTTGCTAAAATTGTTGTCTACCATTTCCGTCTATCAGACAATGAAATGGTATTACATCGATAATGTAAAACAATAGAAACTTCTCGGCACACAACTGGCTGACTGACATCTGGCAGCAAATAAATGTTTGAAAAGGATTCGGAATTTCCATTTAACTGTCGAAAAATTTAACAGGAATTTGCAGCTTTTTTCTTAACATTCATTATTGAACTATTTATCGGGAAATATGTAAATGTTTTAAATTTTTAATCGTCAATTTAAAGGAATTTTTCACTAAGATTCCGTCAAACAAATTTTCTCATAAGCTTGCAATAAAAGTGATTTAAGGCGCCACTTTTAAACGGTTACCACTGTAACTTTTCTAATTAAAAAGTTTTTATCGTTTTATTTTCTTGATTTACAAGCCTAATAAAATGTTCTGAGGTGTTACCCTAAAGATATCACTTTAGAATTTTATGATACAAATTTTTTCAACGAATAAATCACAAATCACTATGCTGGCGATATTTTTGTTGCCGGTTTATTTCTTGGCAAAAGACGATCCAAATATATTGTATGATTTTAGATAAAAATCCAATATCACATGTGAGGATTCTCTTGTTTATCCACTTTGCGGAATTTATCATTGATTTATTCCGATTTATGTCTGAAAATGCTCCCCAGAGATAGACTCTCCTTCTTTCTCGCTCAATTAAGGATTTATTAGAGCTTGGGAGCGATATACAAGTAAAAAAGATTTATTTTCTTAATTTGTTGATTTAATCAATTGAGTTACAACATTTTCTTCAATATTATTCATTCTATTGCTCGATATTATAAATCACCAGATATATGTAAATTAGACACTTGGTAATTCCCTAATGATTTAATTAAAGGCGAAAACCGTAGAAAAACTAATCCTCGGGGAACAGTAACTCTAGCCTTAGAACGCTGTACCTAAATCAATGATAAAACGTGGCAATCAGGCACATGCCGTAGGCTCGGGATTTCACATCGATTTTTATCGAAGTCGTATATTTTTGGTCGGAAAAAGGAAATCAGACGGCTCATTTTCCATATCGTATTTCTTAGGATCGAGTCCGAATGAGGTCTCCCTCGAAAAAGCAGCAACTGTGTCCCAGAAAATATGATAATAGGGGTAAATAAACTGTTCCCGTTGCGTCTCAATAAGATTTATGTAATATACATATAAATATCGTTTTTAATGTCTTGCGGCATTGTCACATACGCAAGTTCTACATTCTTCTGGAATGAATATGTTAAGTGTTTTGGAAAAAAAAAGTTTTTCCCACAACTGGTTCATATTTTTCACTAATTTCCTCTGAAGGTATATTTTCTTAATTACTTCTGACATTTTTTTGTCGATAGTTTAAAAACTTACAAATATGTATTTGTAATAATGATTTTAAGCAGTTAATTGTAGATATGATCTCATTACGTTACTAAATTTGCAAATACAGATTTCTTTAAATTATTTTTATAAAAATTTAAATGTATAAAAGTCAGCAACTAAACTTAAATATTCTCTTTAACACAGGCTTTTACTTCTCGCTTTAAACAAAATGGACCTTATATTATGACTTCAAGATCCATTAGGAAAGTGCGCTTATGTACTTTAGGACTGTCGTCCAGTTCATATGTATGTATGTATGTATGTATGTAGGTAGTATTGAATGTGAAAGAAAGAAAGAAAGACCCATTTTCCCATTCGACATTCTCTATAATGTTGAACAAAAAGCTTTTAAAACTAGATTTGTATTTATCCAAAAGTTTATAGAACTATTTTAATTTTCAATTTAAATATTTTAATAAATAGGAAAACTATTTAAAGCAGAACATTTAAACTGTATTGTTTTTCATTTTTCTCAATAAAAACCAACGAATATAACTTTCTATTATACTACCTTCAATGGAGTATTAAAATGCAGAATCAGAATTAAAATATTTTGGAATTCAGACAGTATTAAACTAAAAAAAATAGTTAATATAATCGAAACTACATACTGGAATTGTTTTAAAAGAGTACAAAGCAAGCAATACAAGCTTCAGTTAAAAGCCCTTTTCATGCAAGCGAAATCGACAGACCAAGTCTAATCCAACTGCCATCGTGTAGGCAGAATAATCCATTGAAGCTTGAATTGATTCGGTAAATACGATTTCGGTAAATTCTGGAAAATGTTTATTCTGCCATGAAATTAAGAACACATAATCTACTTATGAAAAGGCCCGTCCCAATTAAATTTGATCTAAATGCAATTTTGATTTCCGATAATTATTCTTGACTAAAATTTACGGTTCGAAGTGTCAAGAAGTGTCAGAGGATGCTGTTACAAAACATTACCTTAATTGTATTAGGAACGTATATAATTTAGACCTCACCCTAACATTCCACGTAAACTCATTATGGCTGCCACGTCACCGTGTTTTTTCAACCGGAAATGTTAGGGCGACTGAATAATTTCACTTTCATTTTCAAACAAACTTCCAAGCCATGAAGCTGAGTTATTAAAATAATAATATTTATTTTATTAAATAGGCAACATTTTCTTATTTGACTTCCCCTGCCGCTTCTGCTGAAGACGATTCTTTAACATTATCAACTTCAATATTCTCCTCAATGCCACTTGCTTCTTCCACGGTTCCTTCTACTGATGGAGTTTCCATTTCCATATACTCTTCCACATAACTTTCAATAGTCTTATTTAATTCTTCGGGCGTCTCTTCCATAATAGGAGAACTTGTAATAATATTATCCAAAGCGTTGTCGAAAATATACTTTAAAGAATACTTGGCAACACTGCTGGCTGTAGAAACTTTGCCGGTGGCTTGAGGGGGAGTTACAATTTGCACGCAACTAGTGTCAAAGTCTACATGTGGAACTACTGTATTAAAATCAATTGTAACTGATTTTATTCGTTCTTCTGAAGATTTCTGATAATATTCGAAGTCTTCATCAGTCTCGATATCTTCGGCTGCTACTACCTCTCGTAGATAATCAGATGGTTGATATTGAAAGTCTTGGTGTTGGTTTGCAATTTTTCTCATTGCTTTTCGCGTATAATAGCCCTTGTATGCAGCTTTAATTAGAGTAGCTGCTCTATTAGCTTCTTCATTCGTAACACCAGTTTTTCTATAAAGATGAATGGCACTTCTAGCCGCTACTCTCCAATCTACCAGACCAGATAACAGTTCTGCTTCGCGTTCTTTGCGTTGCTTAAATCTAATATATTATCCTTATTATGGAAAAAGTTTGAAAAAAAATCGAGAGTTACCACCGTCTGTAAGCTCCTTGAATAACTAGTGCAGCTACTTCAGCTTTTTCAGAAGATACATGAAGTTCAGTCAAAATATCTGTAATAACCTGTTCTTCTTCCGACTTAGCATTTTCCAATGTACCACTCTCCTCTGTTTCAATACTCCTCCTAAAAGTTTTCTGAATTGCATCTACAATATTATCCGTTTCATCACGAGACATTCCAGTTTCTTCCAAAAAAATTGCTGTTGTTGTGGCTATTTCTGTCAAGCTGTGTACTAATCTAATTAAAAAATTCCTGTTATTCAAATGTAATTGTAATAGAAACACAGAACCTTGCAGCTACTCGGGCATTTTCTCTAGTAATTATTAGAGCATCCAAATAGTCAGCTATAAAGGTGTAAATATCTTTTGGCTGACTTCTAAGAACCTCTCTGGAGATATCGCTCATCAATTCACGAAGTCCATCGGGAATAACGTAAATGTAACGAGCGCAATGTCTTTGGAGCATAGCATCCATGTTGGGAACTATTTTTTAATTAAAATTTCAGTAAATAAAAGGTTTTAGTAAAGTGACGTTTTGTCATATTCTATTGTCATTACATGATATTATGATTATAAAGTAGTATAATAATATTAAAGTATTTATTAAAGATTAAATATTCCAGAGTTAATTAAGGCTTATGTAAGTCATTTATCTTAATTTGGACAAAAACAGTTTTAATGTTTTTGGAATTTAGCCTAGCTAAATATTCATTACGAGTTATTCCTAATGTATAGCTCCATAATTCTGGAATATCGTACTTATAGCTTTCATATAACCATACTACGTTTCGAATTGTTAATTACCTATTTGTTCCATTTTGATTTCGTGATTGGGCAATTTCATAAGTTCATAATAGACTCATGTAATTTTCTGATTTAATATTAAGCAGATTTCAGACGGCGCTACTATCAAAGCATCATTATATACGAACTTCAAACTTGAAAGAGTCGCTTTTAGCTCTTGCGAAAATTTCGTTTTAAGTTTTTTTTTCATTCAATTATGTCTAGCTTCAATTTCATTCTAATAAACCAAAGCAAACTCGGTACATATTAATTCGAAACATATAAAACATATAAAATTAAAATTCATTTAAATAATGTGAATTTCCATTTTATAAATTAATAGATCATCTCTATTTGAAACTTAAAGAGCAATGAAGATGTAACTAAATTATTAAACGAACCAGAACTCGTAAGATAATTCAAACATACTCTAATTCTAAGAAACATAGATTTTAAGAGGATAAATTTAAAAGCGAGAGAAAGATTTTGTTTTCGAGTATAGATGTTAAAATTGACTGCAAAAGAAGAAAAAACTTTGAAGGACATTTAAATCACAACAACAAAAATAAAGGAAAAAAAAATAGATAAAGGACGAAGTTACTGTTATTGTTCTCTTTTGTTTGTAGGTTGATTAAGTTGATTTTATGTGGGTTTTGTAAAATATGGTGTCGCTTAATAACTTTTTATCACCGCGTTACTTTTTTCGCCGCTAATCATGTAATGAAATCCACACAGAATGACTGAAATAGCCAGAAAAAACTTGAGACGAGAGGAGTTAAAAAAAACATTAAAACCTTTGTTAAATATAATTTATCAAAAAAATTATCAAAAAACCTCTATTTTTTGATGTTGTTCATATTAGATTTTGTACAAAGGATATGATTTGAGAACAATGTTTTCAAATAGTAAATAAAAGAAAATTGTATAATAATTGTGTCTTTCCAGCATAGATAAACACCTTACAGTGCGATATTGGTCGAAGCTTCTGTAGCAACTTGGAATCACAGCATTCGTCAAATGAAATGTTTCTGAGTGTGCATTTGTTGACAAAAATGCAAACCATACGATTTTTTGTACGAGCTGCAATTCAACATGATAAATCGTTCTAAACCTGATGATTGTGATATTTAATTGACGATATAGTCATTTAAAAACCTATCTATACTTATATATTTTTGAAGCGTATCAGTGATTTAATTTCAGTTTAAGAATATCGTATATTTTTTATTTTATTTAATCATCACTACATAAAGGAATTCATGTCTACTTTGTCTACTTTTGTCTACTTCTTCATGTCTACTTTTAATCCTTAGGTTTGAGATACACGACAAATATAAAAAAAATTCCGATAACCATTCACTGCTTGATTCAGAACTGCTGATATAGTTAAGTACTAACGAGTAGACAGTTTTAAAACTGTTCTGATGCTCTGCTGAAATAAAGCTAAAGTCCATTATCAAATTCTACCCTATTATTAAAAAAAACATGAAAAGAAATATGGCTCCCTTCAAAAACCAGATTGCTTTGAAATTTTTTTATTGTAAAATATTCCATGCAAGATAATGCTTTAGTATAGCTTTTATAATGGAATACCCCACATGTGGAAATTTTACTTTTCTTTTTGATATCTTTCCTATATCAAAAGCATTCCCACACTATTATTACGAACAAAAGTGAATTGGAAATTGTCAGAATGTCTTTATATGTTCAACTAATTGAGTGAAAAACAATATTTAAAAAAATATTTTAATAAATGTTCAAATTGTAGGAAAAAAACACAAACTCGGGAAATTTTCTTTTAAAATCAATAAGAAATAATGCAATCAATCTTCGTTTAGCTCTTCCAGGATAGTGTTGCCAGTGATAACTTCAGCTGAATCGTAATAAACAGTAATTTGGAAATCATAACCTCGACTTAATTGCGACTCCAATTCCAAAGTGACATAATTGAATCCAACTCCACCAGCTTTTACGTGGGGATATCCAGCAACACTTTCATTATCCAAATTAATAACCTTCAAAAATTGGAATTAAAAAAAAACGTATCAAAAAGTTTCAAAACTTAATATACCGTCAGACAAGTAATTGGTGCATCCGAAAATCCAGTAGTAGGAATTCGAACAATTTCTCTTTGATATTGTAAGAACTGGCCATCTTTACTAATTTCTTGGTTGTACAACAACTCTCTAACATTTGAAATATAATTTTATAAAATTGAGAAAATATTGGAAAAAGCCACATGTACTTACGGTGAGCTACCTGGTTTCAGACAATCATCAATATAATGATTGTCACAATATACTGTAACGCTGAAAAACAGCATAAGAGCTACAATTACAAATTTGGCCATACTTTTTAAATTATTGTAAACAGTACAAATGATATAGACGTAAACCAACTGATACTAAACCAATTTAGATAATATTTATACTGTTTTGAAAAACTTTAGTAGGAAGATGTCGTGACCAAAAAAATCAGAATCACAAATTTAATCTATATTTTTAAGTGTGATAATTAATAGGTGACCCATATGAACAAAAACAATAATATTCATATATTCATTGATAAAAGAATTCATATTAATAAATTGGGACACAACCACTTACGTATTTCAAGTGCTTAATCTTCAATTAATAATGATAATTAATTTAAAAAATATATTTTGCAATAAATGTTTCAAAAGATATCTTTTAAAATGAAACTTCGAAATTAATAGCTATTACAATAGGAACTATATTTAATTTTGTAAGTGCCCTAGCGGGAACCTTCGTTTTTAAGTGGTAAACCGTTATTCCAGTTTGCAAAATAAAAAGCTCAATTTTCTTAATAAAATTTCCAATCCGAATGGGGCCTCCTAATACCGAATTTGCGTGCTGTAAACTCCAAGTAATTTAAGAGCACGGAAGTTAATAGGACATTAATATTGCCGTTTTATTAAAAATATTTCCGAAGCATTATGCGAAGATGTATTAGTTTTTCTGCTTAAACTCACAACGAAAAATTTAAACACAATATCGTCGAGGTAGCGAAGCATTATTTTTCGAATCCTGTAATCTTTTTCAATCCGTCCCGCGGCAGGCGCACATATTGAAGTAATTTTTAAAAGAGTGTTTCACTCGGATTCGGAATTGCATTAGGAAAATTGAAAATTTCGTTGCAGTTCTTCATTGTCGTTACAATTTTTCCCTACTTAACGCCATTTGTCTGATCACTCAAATACAATAAATCACACACCAATTATAAATCACGTGAAATGTTAACCACGAACTCATTACAATAAGAATCTTGCGGTGAAACTCGCAAAGGCCATATTCTTTGGAAATCATCGGAAGTAAAACCAGAAAGTCTTTTGACGATACATCAAAGAAGCGTAAAAAAAGATAAAAAGAGAAAATTGTAAGGCTCTAATTGGCAACGTTATTTATTACGAGAAAAGTAGCAATTTTATCACGAAACAAGTCTCACTATTTTTCACTGGCGTATAATCTTGAGAGCAAACTTGAGGTAAAAACAGCGTGAAATTGGCAATATGATTTTTTCAGTTTATCCCCTAGAGGCTTAAGACTCAGTCGCAAGATTGAGACTTGAGATTACCGTATTTATGGAATTTTTCAATTTTGCTGTTCGGAAAGTGGTTTTTTGGACAACAGATTTATGAGGATATGAAGGGCCACAATACAACTTTGCCAAACCATCCATAACATTTTTATCTTCTTTGTAAATAAACAGATTTTTTTTGTGAAAAATAGACTTTGTTTGATACTAAAAAATGTCATACATTCTTTTAAAGAAAGTATTTGCTATCAAGATCGATTAGTAAAACTCCATGGAATTTATTCACCAACCAAGATTTGATAAAATTTCACAAAAGTGAATAATTAATTTTAAAATTTTCTTTCAAGAATTTAGGTTTGACAAACTTGCTGCTATATTGCTTCAATATGTAAGAGGGTTAAGCATATTTCCTTGTCATTCCTGAGACTCGATGGCAACTCTTTCCGCACAAGTAATGGTTGAATTAACAAAATTCAAGTTTCTTGCCAAGTTCTTCAATAGTTACTAAATGACTATGTTGTACTAGATATTGCAATATATACCCAGTAGATCTTCAATATCTTTCAGAAACTACAGCTTCTAGGTCGAAATTTATGGAACCAGTAATAGAGAACTTTGGATGAGATTCACGAAAACAGACATTTTTTTAAATTTACGTCGTCGGTACTTTAAATAAACTTTACTCATCACGTAGACGACTCAACCATTTTTTCTAATAAAGACCTTATAAAATCCTGGCAAGATTTTTATTTTTGCTCACAATTGAAATAGAAAATACGCTTATAAATAATTAGGAACCCATTGAACTGGAACGAGATTCGCTTTTGAGTAAGTTTTGACTAAATAAAGTGAATGAAATGGTGTTATGGAGAGTAATTTTTTCTAAAGGTATTTTGCGGTTTTTGAACCTTTGGAAAGTTTAACAAAGTCCCGGGTGCAGTATTTGCTTAGTTACATGATTCTTCTAAAACTAAAACGTTCCACGAAACGGCGCGTCCGGAATGCAATTTATCATGACTAGAGAAATTCCGTTTTCCTCGTTTACAGGCGTCTTGTTTTAGACAGGAGAATTAAAATTCACGCCGGTTTCACGGTGAAGATGTAACATTAAAACATCGAGGTGTTAAAGATATTTATCTTATCTTTTTCGTAGTTATCGCGATCAAAAGGAGACCGCTTGAATAAGACGTTCTTCTTTGTTCCTCTCTCGATTTACTTTGTTTTCGTATAAATACACTTTCATTTACACTTTGAAAAACTAAATTACTTAAAAAGTAATTTATTTTTTAAATAATTTGTTATTTCCTAAGTATATATTTTTTTAATTCTTCAATTTATTGTTGTATTTTTTTATATTTGTATTTATTTTAACAAATTTTGTCTAAGTCGAAACATCGCCATTTTTTATTTAGACCAATCTGCATTCATATTTTTGACATTTTAAATAAGAACTTTTTGTGAGTCATTAATTTAAGTTGAAATTTGAGTTTGAAAATTTAATCAAAATACAATTCTTTGTAACTCCAAAACAACTTTCATTTCTTCCAAAAAAGTATCATGCTGAGACAAAATTACGTAAAATTAGAATATTTGCAATTTATTATTTTTTTTTCTTTTAAACAAATCTGTAAATTCTATGAATCTCATAGAGCTTGTTAACCATTTTTCCAAAATAAGTTTAACATAAAAATGATAAATCACTGTTTTTATATTCTACTACATTAAAAAAGAACTAAATTTGCAAACCAGTTTTTTTTTAAACAAACATAATCGAAATAGGAAGAAAACAAAACTGAGGTTCTAATAAATAATCAAATGTATAAGCTATTGGTGTCAAGAGCAAATCGATATTTAGGATCAGGATTAAATTTAAACAAAAATTAATAGGATTTTAATAAATAATTAGTTGCATTGCTACTGCAATGTCCCTAGTTATAATTCGTAAAGTGAAAAAAGCACTTATGAATTCATTATTAAATTATATTTCAGCGACATAAATTCATATTACGTACACAGCGTGCCCGAAAATAACACCTAAATAATTCTGGGGCTAATTGAAAATATTAAAATAATAAAAAAAATTCTTATACATATTGTTGACAAAATGACAGACGAACGCATTTACAAATTTAAATTAAAAAAAAAGAAAAATAAATAGACAGTAAGTTTATAATTTTTATTTAAATTTAAATTGCCTAGCAAGGCTTAAAACGAAGCAACTACAATAGAAATAGCTAATATCTGTTTGAAATTTTGTCAGGTAATATTTTCGACACCTGAGAATTTTTAATCGTTGATATCTCAAAATAAAGAGTGTTTGTAGATAGGTCCCTTTATCATTTTGCCGACGATATACTATACATACATTCTAAAAATGCATTAGAATCCTTTAAAATGGAATAATTAGTCAGATAACATATCATATAGTATAAAAGTTAAAATTAAAAGTAACCGCCACTTGTTTTGGTTAATACGATAACAATAGAAGTATCCATTGATTTTGAAAATTTAGTTTTTTTCTAAAATAATGCACTTTATGACTAATTTTTTTATGTAGAAAGACCAAAGAAACTCTGACGATATAAATAAATTTAAAAAATTTCAAATAAAATTGATTTGAACATTTAAATATAGTGATGTCCCTTTTTGCGTGTCTCTCAACATTAAATTTTTTTCATACTTCGTTCATATTGTATATCATCACAAAAAAATTTTAGTTGCGAAATTTAAATTTTTAATATTTATTAATTGTGAAGTTGTTTAATAAAAATCAATTCTCACGTTTCCACTTTAAAAGACTGCGGCGTCTCCAGTATAAGTTATTGAAAATATAGATATAGGAATTTTTTTTTTTATTTTGATGTCTAGATAACCTCGCGAAATAAACAGACGATATTTCCGGACGCACAGTATTTTTCATTGTTTGTTTCTATAAAAATATTGTAATTAGATATACAGCTCGTTTCATCTAAAATAACACGGCTTGTATAAATGCATAGCATAATTTTTTTGAAAAAAAACCATCATCTTTAAAGCAATATTCAGGGTCACAGAGTCTAGAGTTTAAAATTATTTTCAATTCTAAAGGGTCAACCAAAAAAAAAATATCAGACCAATGTCATTTGGAATTTTTTAATAGAAATCTTTATATTTGTACTCGTTAATTTTCAATATGATTTTATGTATTACATATGAAATCTTAAATGCACGGTTTGCGCGTTATTCAGTTTTTTTTCTGAAAAATGAAATGTTTAATAATCTATGAATAACGTCAAACGCACGAAATTACTATATTATAAAAATGAAATTTTAGATACTATTGGTTTAGGAGATATTTAAATTTAAAATTTCAAATATGGTTTATTTGACTTTAATTTGACTAATGCAACCATATGTTTTTTTTTACAGAGCCTATTGTAAAATTCAATTTCCTATATTTTTTGCTTGATGAATTGCAAACCCTAGTTCTAAATAAATACAAAATAAATACAAAAAGTGCCTTTGGTATATGTTTTAATATAAATTTTATATGTATTATTTACCGATGTTTTTGAGTCAAACTAATGATGCGATGGATTTCATAGCTTAGTTTTCTTAAATATTCAAAATGTTTGCTATCTTATGCAAAATATGGAATTGATCTTTGCTTAAAATATTTCTAAAATTTTTGTAACATTCGGAGTGTCACAGAATCAGAATTTTATTTTTTGGCAATAAGTAACTCTATTTAATCTTAAAGTACGTACAAAATCGCTGCCTACTAGATATCATTTTTGGTTTTGATGGTTTTCATTTTTTAACAAACATCTACAATACATTGTCGGATAAAATACAATAACACGAGAACTATACATTTAAGACTCTATGACCCGGTTTTACAATCAATGGTTTACTGAAAGTTAAGGTTACCATCAGCTAGTAGTTAACTGATAGTAAACTTTACTGTGCATTTTTTTTATTAACCATCACTTGTAAAACAAAAATTTTGATTTAACTTAAAGTTAAATAATAACCTTCAGTAAACCATCGATTGTAAAAGCGGGAGTATGTGTGAAACATAAAGTCATATTGAAAATGAAGAAGAATTACACAGACAAACTCCATATTAATAAAATACAAGGGTTTCCATTTATAAAAAGAGCATAACTTTAGAGTGTTCTTTTTTTTGGCCCACTCTGTACAATCGAAAATAACTTTAAATAAAAATCCCTGTCGACCTACATATTGGGCAAAAACATTTGTTTCAAAAAATAATACCCTATTTTTTTAAAGAATGTACCAACTTAGGTGAAACAGACTGTAGGAACTCTTGATAACAATTGTCGTCTTTCAAGTGGTTTTTAGCAATTTCCAGAAAATAAATGTGTTGTCACTATCACGTTTACAGTTATCGAAAAATTTCGTCGCAATTGTTGGGAAACGAACAAACGAAAATGACATCAACAAATCTATAGGATTAAATAAAAGTCTTTTGATTCGAACGCTTATAAATATGGGACATACATTTTGTTATAACTGGGCTCTTAGTGAAAAACATGTTATCCGAGCAACTGGCTTTCACTTCCTGAAAAACGGTCATCATTTTTCACCAGGAAGCCAGGCATCCCTTTAATTCTTTCCTCTATGCTTCTCGTCTGCAGGAGGCGGCGGTATCTTTCTAACACGTCACTATTTTCACATTTCCCAAACGTATTATTAAATCATATTATGGAGTTTAACTACGTAAAAAAATGAATTCATGTTGTCATGTTTTAACAGTCGGAACTTGCATAAAAATATTATACGAGATAATGTATAAAGCAACTGTTAATATTTACGTTGATTTTTCTTAAGAACATATGTATAGAATCTTTGTCTGATGTAAACCAATAAATCTATAATGGACTATAATTATCACTCTCTAAATCCGATTTCTGTATAGAGACCACTAAGATTCAAACACAAATTCATTCATTTATTCAAAACTTCAAACGCTTGTCCCCAAATTTCCACAAAATTTCCATAAACTTGGAGGCCTCAATGGGAGATTTCAAGCGGCACATTAAAATACTATTAATATTCTGAGAATATTGAATAATTTATATTAAACTATACCGACATTCTCCCAGTTGATTTGCCAATCCCTTGAATAAAATCTTATTCACTAAAAACAACATTCGAATCTTCCTAATTCTCTCTTGCACTCCATCTAATAACAATCCTATGAAAATACAAATTATCTTTAAGAACAACCGGTTTTAGATGAAAATTTACCCTAAACAGTCTAATTAATGGATTTGAATAATAAATTTTCTATTATTACTGCCCTAGAGTTTAAAATTGGCTTATTCTACAGTGGTATTGTAAATCCATCATTATCTACCAGTTAAAATTTATTAGACCAGTTAAAAAAGCGACTTTGGTAGGTAATATTGATGTAGTAGTCATCCTTGATACAGGTCAATCATCGATGTAAGTGGTCTTGTAACTCGTTTATTATACGGCAGGTAAATGAATGCTATATAGAGAAATACTATTTTGGAAATATAATTTATTCAAACGTTGCAGTAAATGTTTTAAATCTAAAATGATAAATGTTCCAGTCACTGACCGAAGTCAACATTAAAATTAATCTAGTTATGTCTTTTGTTGCCTATCGAGACTATTGTTAGTTCACTTGTGGCCCTAAATCGTTTAAGTATTCATTTTTATTGCTGTAATACTTTAAACTATCTTGAAGCTTTGTAGTGTATAAAATCAATTAAATAAGTTTCCAAAACTCCTACTTCTCGTAGATAAATGCATGAATTATCGAAACAAAGCGAACAAAAAGTTCCGCCTTCATTTGAATTTCATCATTTGATAATAAAAAATTTAATATACATTATCTTAGCAAGGACCCAACCATGGTCTCTAATTAGTTATTCACAGGTATGAGGAAAGGTATTGACCTGGTACCTCGGCTTATTAAAGAAGCTGACGTAAAATATTAGCGTTTTTTTTCTGTCACAAAGAACCACTTTGTATTTGAAATAAGTTTTTTTTTGCTTAAATAGCGATATGTTGAAATTAGGTTTAGGTGTAATAAGGTCTTGAAGCATAAACAATTCTTGCATCAATTGTTAACTTAATTTATTGCATGGCATGTGGCAGGAAAAATTATGGAGCTTTACATAACCCACAAGATGATACATCCTGTTTAACGTATGTTTTTTATAATAATAACTATAATTATGCTGATCACTTAATAAATTTTTCTATTGAAGGCCGCTCTAATAATTGTTTGCAGTCAGGTATTTTTTTATTAAATAATGTTTTCATGGATGTAATCATGAAAAGTCAAGTTAAGGTTAGAATTATACAAGTTCAAGTTGATTATTTTCTTACTATTGATGGAGAACAGAACTATATTTTTATTGGTATTACTTGAACCTAAGAATATGCATATTATTGACCAAAAAAATTAATCAATGAAAATATTTTCCTTTTCGAGAATAATGTATTTAAAAAGTTTTTAAAAGCTAAGTTTCAGCTTAGTCTAGACGAAATCCTTATTAAAGTTGTGCTACTTATTTCTAGGAAAACCTAGCGGTTTTAGTAGTACAATATAAAATAATAATAGACATTTTCATTCTAAACTACATCTTGACCAATTATAGAATATAGTACGTTCATCATTTCTATTGAAATGTTACATACCTTGACTTTAAGCCATGAAAATCACCATAAATCTAAATTGTTCATGCAAATTGATTACTTGAAACACAATTGGTATTCTTTGCACGTATGTGCCCTACATATAATATTGCGCATCAGCCTTGATTAAAAAGATAAAAAAAAAAATATTTCAAAATAATAATTACAGTATTTAGATAGTTCTTTCATAAACTAATAGGTTTAACATTTATATGAATTGCTATTTTTCCATATGAGTTTTCTAAAAATGCTCTTTCCTATTATAGAAAAAAGGCAACATAATAATCATTTTTCTTTGTTAGCAACATCATTTTTTACTTATATCAATTTTTTTCTTTATTCATATATATGTAGATAAATTTTGAAAATGTTCATTAACAAATTCATTTATTATGAAAGCATTGTAATCTGGATGTAAAGAACAATAAGAGTATTTGTTACAGTAAACATATATTTTCGCTAATGTGGAAATACATTAAATTTTATTAAATAGTAAAAAGTTTCACAATTATAGTTTAAAATTCATTTCCCAAAGAAGAACTAAGCCCCTGACAACCCTTTTAATGCAATTAAAAGTTAGTCGTATATTCAGCACAACTAACTTTTGTTTTAAGCAGTCTTCCTTGACTTTTAACTGAAAACTGCGTACAAGTGAGCCTAAACTATTTCGTTAGTAAAGAAAATAAATTTGCTTGTTTTTAGCTTGCTAGTCGTAGTAAGAATATACTTATGTAGTAAACTTTTTGAACGAATATTAATTTCAACTGCTTAAATACAGAAAATATTCTTTTAGTTCAAGATGACAAGCTTCTAATTAGATTTGATGTTCGCGACGAAACACGAAAGACAACGTGCAAATTTTGCCAGAAGTAACTTTTCTATTGTATTTGTATTGCTTTACAACGTTTCTGATTAAAAATTAAGTTCATGCTTTTAACCTCGCGCTACACCAATAAACTTTGCTCAACGTAAACTCAGAAAGTTTTCGTTATTTATCCTATCACACCTCACGTGAAGATTATTAAATTATTTTTCCCGGAGAAATTTAGGTCTTATTCCTTCTATGTATTAATATTCCAAAAAAAAAAAATTCACATGGGAACGAATATGACAAAAGTCAAATCTTGAAATGTCCATTAAAAGATGACGTGATGCGTTTTTAATCTGAACGATTATCATTGGACCTTAATGGATGTTCAAATGATGATATACTAGACCTGAATATCCTAAGGCAATGATGTTAAGGCCGCGGTCCATTGAAAGTAAACACTATTAGTGACGAAACTATTAGAGCTAATGCGCATGGATTACTGATTGTGCAAGTTTTAAAACCGCACCAAGGCCAGGGTCAGTAATTGTTGATTAGTTCGATCAATAATAACCACTTCCATAACAATCCGTTTCGTATATTTAAGCCTATCTCTGATCACACCAAACTAAAAAAGGGAAGATAGCAATTTACATACGTGTGAAACAAAAAGGTCTGATTATGAAATGCCTTCCTCATACATATCAAAGCCTTGGTTTTGAGCTCAGTCAAAAATAATGTTAAAAAGTCGCTGAATGATGAGTTCCTTTATTTAGGTAATTTTAATACCTTTAAGCGTTATTAAAATTCTTCAGGATACAGTAACATTTAAAAAATCCATTTGCCTTCTATGTAAGAGGATTGTTCAATAGTAAAACATTTAATCTACGGAGCTTTACATATATATAATACATAAATTCACATATTTATGTTATGTTATTTGTTTAAGTATTGTACTAGTGATGCATCAGTTGTAAAAAAATCTAATATTCAACAATGATTTTTTTACGTACTGTAAATTTTTCAAAATCAAGAATTAGGAAATATCTAGCTTACAGTTCCGATTTGTCCCCTTGGATCTATCATTTTCCTACGCTATTAAAGCTGTCATTGAAAAAATGATTCAATTCAGATGTTGAAATAGAGTTTTGATATTAAGAAATGCCTCCAAAAACAATTCTAAAAGTTGTCTAATAAGAAATCTCAAAATTACTGCAAATTTTAGTGTAGTTAAGATTTCTTTTAAACCCGTTATACAAAAGATACTTTACAACTTTACCAAGTTTAGAAGTGTTTCTATTCAACAATCCTCATAAACAGAGTAAGCAACTTACTGCGGGAATTTCGTTAACCTTATGAAATACAAAGTCGGTTAAATTAGAGCAAAGCTACGTAGTTCTAGACTCAGCAATAATTCTTTTTGAGGCGTATCTTAAAAAAATAATTCTCCAAATATTAGAGCAGTCATTTAAGGAAAGAAAAGAAAAAAAATGAAAAGATGAAAAGAAAAAGAAAAGAAATACAATTGTGTCGCCCTAACCAAATATCAAATATGTACTTTAATCTCAAGTTTCTAGCAAGAGAAATTTAAGATGTTTCTAACAGTTTCTCCCTTATGCACTAAAAATATATAAACGTAAGTCTGTGCAATAACCCTAATGGAAATTACTGCAACAACTTTAGCATAGGTACGTGAAAGTTCGGTTAGTGGTAAGCTTTTGCTGGCTGTCCCATTAAAAGCTAGGAAATTTGAAATATTTTACGAGCTACAGGAAGTCAGCTTTATATCTATGTATGTACGTAGTTTAATACCGCATACAGTAAACTACTTTATAAATAAATCTTATGGACAAGGTTCGCTTGCTACAACCCTATTCTGTCAAAACTAGCTGTGTGCAAGTTCGTGTTACGTCATAGGTGTTTATAATTCAAAAAGAATATTCACACCTTCGGCAAGCAATGTCAAATTCAGGGCCAAGACGAGGTCAATACAAGCAGATCACTGCTTTTTTTTATGGAGTGAACGTTCATATTTAACCAGCTGAGTGAGAGATTTTTTTTACGTCAACATTGTCATCGATCACAAGATGTAAATATCCATCATGTTAAATTCAGCCAAGGTGAAGTTTCATCAATTGAACAAATTACAATAAAATCCGGTTTTATCAATTGTATGCAGATGAGCAGAAGACAACTCATATCTGAAACGAATTAGGTTAATTTAAGGCAGATGAAAATGATACTCTTTATTTTTATTGAAAAATTTTATTGTTAAAATTACTGCTTGTGTAGCATAATATCTGGATTCGAAAGTTTTTCAGACGCAAAAGCCATTAAAATTCACTTATTAATGTTATTGAGAAGGAAAAACGAGACTAATGTGGAGTTTCCATGCGGCTCACTAATTCTCCTCGTATATTCTCATTATTCCTTTATCCTTTCGCAGGTATTATCGACCGGGAGACTGTAATGATAGCTTCTGTTAACCTAGATAATCTTCGATGGAACTTTATGAGGAAAAATTTTTAATGCAGTACCTACTCATTGAAGATTCTTTAAATATTCAATTTTTGAAAAATGCAAAAAATCTTCTTAAATTTATTGCATAGACAACTTTTTTGTAATGTCTGAGAAATTCTACATTTGTACATAAAATACATATATTTAAAGATTAATTTGCGTAATACCTAATTAAAGCAAAAACAAATAATTAGGCTTAAAAAACAACTATTAAGTATTTTTATTTACAATTTTAATTATATAAGAAACATTCATCAAATTAATTAAACATGTAAATGTAATTTAAACATGGTTTCATGTCGTCTACATTTTGAAAGTGTTTTTCTTTCAAATAATGTCCTAAAGATCAAAATAAATACTAGATATATGTATGTATGTATGTAAATTACCAATGTTTTGTGTTGAAAATAATGTATGTAAATTTTTGTTAAATGGAATACAAACTTATTTATCGAAATATATTTCCAATTACTGACTTTCTATTACTTTTTTCCATAAATCAGGTAGCTTTTGTATTCTCTGTTGAAAAAAGGAAAGTGGCTTGAAGGCGTTGAAGTTGTCTATGCAATTTTTGATATCATCTATATTCAGCACCTGAAAGCTTGTACTGCATCTGACCTAACCGAATGATAATCTGAAGGAGTAAAATCAGATAAATGAATATGCCGCATGTTAAAGAACTTCCTACTACAGTTTTTTTTCGATAAAGGGATATATGGTCAAAAATTGTTATATAACAGTATAATGTGTTGTAATCCTTGGGCAGTAAACGGTCGTTTCTTGTTCAAACAGAGGAATTATTTCTGCAGTGTTCGCGAATAATAGGCTTCAGTAATTCATGATACCCACCTCGTTTTAACATTTTAAGGTATACCACGGCAGTATCTTATTCGCAGCCATGACTAATCAACTATGATCTTATTTTATCAGAAAATACATGTTTAATCTATGTGCTTGCCTAGATTTTTTACTTTTTATTTCCAGATAGTTCCAAACAGATGTTTAAATGTGGCTTTGGGAAGTTATGTTTACCTCATAAAAATTTCAAATTAAAATGTCGCCCAAATACGATGAATGAGGAAACACATCCCGAACAAACTCCAAAAATCGTCTATGAAACGCCCTCTCCTATATCAATTTGCTGAGTTGTGAGTCGTATTTTTATTAATTTATCGACTCTACTGTTGGTTCGAGTTTATAACAAGACATTTCTAAAATTCCGCCACATACGTAAAAAGCAAAACTATCATTGGATGGATATTGGGTTTAGAGATGTTTAATAGTGTTTTCTTCATAGTCTTTTCAGTTCAATAGTACTGAAAATTAATCTTTGTCATCGATGTATCATTAAATTTTATATCAGCTATGTGCAATCCTTACAGCATGACAATATATGCAACTAAATTTCAATACATGTTTTTCTAATATTCATTTCTCTTCTAATTTTACATGTGGTATGGAATCGTAATGGTTAAATTGATAAAGTGAAATACACAGGATGTCCTAAAGATGCCACCCAAGAGTTCCTCTATGCTATCGGAAGGGTCCACGGAAAGTGGAAAAAAACGTGGAAAAAATCTTTGCGCAAAAATGGCAGAGCTATACCTAACTGTTAAAAGGTGGAAACTTTAGAAAGCTTTAATGCACTAATTATAATGAACTCTATAACTACATATTATTACAGGATATTGATTTTTTATTGCCTACTAATGTGTAAAGTCGAAAAAAACACGCTTTTTACAGTTATATTGGAAAATAATAACTTTTGTTTTTCGATTATATTGCCATGAAAAATGAACCAGCAACGTTACATTACATTGAGTTAAAAACCTTTTAAGTCATAAGCCTGCTATTGTCAAATCCAAATTGTTTTATTTTTATTATTTCTTTTGTTATTTTTCCGTAACATTTCCTGAGAATGAGTATCATATTAATTATTTATTACAATGATTAAAAAAATAAGATATTTTTGAATTTCTTTATAAAAATTAATTAAAAAATAATAAGGTTGACATATCTGCTTATGTAATTAGCTTATGTACTCAGTTTATGATCAGATGCTGCATTGTGCATTTAATTATTTGCTTATAACTAGGCTTTTTTTCGAAAAGATTTTTCTTACGTTCAATATACCCTTGCTGATAGTTGCGTAGTGCGGCTCTGGGGCAGTATTTTTTGGGACACGATGTATATATAGTATATATTATATGTACATCTGAATATAATGTCTGCCACTGTCCACTCTCCCCCATCAAAAAATGAATCGCTTCCTTCAAAACAGGGAAATTTGTAATTCAAAATGATGAGAGAGAACTGAAAGACCAATTTAAGTGTCAACTACAGAAAATATCGATTCACTTTATGATATGATATTATTAAATTGCGAAGCTGGACTAAAACGTATAACTGAGACTCTAGATATTTCAAATGAACGCGTTCATCACATTGTACATGTTGATTTGTGACTAAAAGATTTTTCTGCAAAATAGATTCCCAAATGTTTGGACACTTATCAAAATAGATATGAATAGAAAATGGCAAGGAACAGATGCATGACGTTTGATCCATGCAAGAACCGAAAGCGATTAGAATTTTTCTAGAAAAATTATCACTGTAGATGAAACCTAACACATTTTTGATTTATATATTTTTACGCTCCAAATATTAAATAGGAATTAATCGCATTGAAGCATTTCGAATGTGGAAGAAAAAAAGAAATTTTTGCTTTCAAAGATCTATTAGAAAAGTTTTTGCTATAGTTTCCTGGAGTAGTCATGATATAGAAGGAAGTACATCGTTATCCTACTTATCAAAATGTCGTAAGTCCCTTTAGAAAAGTAAAACAACAGATGAAAAATAGCGTTTTTCAGTATATATTTTCAACAAAATAAGAATAATTCTTACAGTTATACGATTCTTTTAATGATCCTCCCTCTTTTTCTATTTGATAATTCGACGCACTATACCGGGTGAGCCAAGAAAGTGGATTGCCCTTATAACTTCTCTGTTTATGAACTTACAAAGTTGAAATTTGGAGAGAGCTATATGACAATAGAGCCGATTAATTGACTATAATGACTTTTTTCTAACACTACTAGAAAAAATACTAGTTTGTCTATTTTATTGAGAATTTTATTTTTTTTAAATTACGCATTTTTAGACTAAATAGCCGTTAAATTCTAAAAAAGTAAAAATTTATAGGGTATTACATTTAAAAATCGAAAGTTGAAGTAATTTCCGGTTAAACCCGGTAGTGTCAGAAAAAAGTCATTATAGTCAATCAAATAGCTCTATTGTCATATAGTTCCCTTCAAATTTCAACTTTGTAAATTTATAAACAAAGAAGTTATAAGGACGATCCACCTTCATAGCTCACTCGGTATAAAGGATATCGATACTATAATTATTCATAGTACTACACGTATAATCATTTTCGGTAAAAGGGGGACTTACGACATTTAATAAATAGGGTTATTAAAGTAAAATACCTAAAAACATGAAGAAAAATAACAAATTTTTATTCTGAAAGTTAAATTTCTTCTATCGTAGGCTAAGAATACTTCAATACTTCCTCGTAGACAACATGACTCTTTGAAAGGCGACAGGCTTTGGGGATGGCTAATGATACTTTCGGTGAGATCTTTTCCACTCACGAAGTACTTACTGTAGTATTTCTCACCGTAAGTCACCTTTATTTTGTTAAAGCAAACCTATGTATGTAGAACCCACACAAAATAATAATTCATGTGACTTCAACTTGTATTTTAAACGGTTTTTCTCGATATGTTTGATATCATTCTAATTGTGTGTGGGTGTATGTATAGTACAGTTAACAGTATTTCCAATCATAGTTTTTAATAGGCTGCTATCACTAATGGATGGCCATAATAAATGTTTCCATATATTATTTTTGCAATTTTGTACAAGTAATGTTGGACAAATTTTTTAAAGCTTTGTTCTTCATAGATGTCACCTATAAGAATATGGATCAATCGGTTAAAGTCTCTTAAAAACAGTTCAATATTTCAATAACTAGTGTTCTTTCTTGTTAGTAAATATTAAAAAAGTCATGTTAATAGTTAATTCATCCTGTATAATAAATAAAAATTAATAACATCTGTTGCAAAATCTCAACGCCTTGAAATATTTCAGGTGAAGTATAATATGCATATATTATTACGCTTTGTATGGTAAATCATGTCATTTTTTAAAGGCATAGAATGTGTACTGAAACCTTCCATACGATATAGTATGTAACTACAATCATCTTTAATTCAACGATGGTCGTTATTGACTACAATTTGTTGAGATGTGCGTTAATGCAATATTAGAGCCAATAAAGTTTAAGTGGGATCAGTCGTAATATATTTATCCTGTTCACCTGGCACGTCTCAATTTGTCTCGTTAAATTACAATGTTAGGAAAGTTTTCTATTAAAAAAAAATGAGACAGAAGAAATAATAAACCGCATCGCATATAATCCGAGCTTCCGCTACATACTTTTTCGATTGGAACAGCATCCGAAACAGTGTCCATAAATTACTCGGCATTTCCATTTAATCCTATTAAGCTAATGACAGGGCTTTCTGGCTTGTAAATACACTTTTCCGATAAGTCATGTTTATTTCGAATATTTATCGTCGGGACGCTCGAACGTTTAAAGCGATTTTTTTCAAACGAACGAAATTGATCATTTCCCGTAATGTCGTAGTGTGTGCAAGCAAAAGCAATTTTTGCTTTTCTGCAATTAAAACTTAATCGAATCGAGATAAATCAACGTCAATCTCTATTAAATTACCATATGTACAAAGTAACAAGGTCGCGGCGAGATCTCAGGATTCTTCATTTTCATTATTGTTAATGTTAATAACAATAATCCGAGTGATTATTCACAAGAGGTGTGTTGCTATTGAGAGCAGCATTGTTAATCCGTAGAATGGTAGAAAAAAACGTAAAGGTATGTCACGATATGGAATCTTTAATTATGTATTTTACAAGGTAAGTACTTTTATCTACTAATTAGAGCAATCAATATGTCATTGCAACCAACCTAAAAAGGAGAATTTGCCTAATTTTTTGTATTTAATATACAGGGTGATTCAAAAGTAAACGTAATCCTTTTAGGGGCATATTCCCAACATAAAAATAAGAAAAAAAGTTTATATAAACATAGGTCCGGAAATGCTTTTTAAGGGAGCTGCGGCTCTTTAAAGATGGCATTCCAAAAGTGATTTTTACTTAATTACTCTGGAACTACTTTAGATTCACTTTTCAAATTTGGTACACGATTTACCAATGATAATTACTATTTTTAGGGATTAGAGACCAGTGGATATTATATACAGAGTCGGACTGGGAACAGGAGCCCTATATAATTTTTATTCTAACTTTTTTCCTTTGTATTTAAATATCAATTTTTTGCAAGTATATTATTCTCTGATATTTTCCACGTGAAAAAGGCACTCTTGTTTCAAACCTCTCAGGCGCACCGTTCTCGAGAAAAATCGAGTTCGATGTTTCTGTGTAGTGTTACTACACCTCACCGTGCCCCGAGTATGAAAAATATTTTCGAGATAAAAGAAAATTTTGTAATTTGACATATTTGACAAAATATCATGCTATATTCCGAAATTATTCAATCATTCAACTCCATTTTCCTCAAGAACGGTGTGCCTGAAAGATTTGAAACAAAAGTGCCTTTTTCACGCAGAAAATATCAGAGAATAATATTCTTGCAAAAAATTGATAATTAAATACAAAGAAAAGTTAGAATAAAAATTATATAGGGCTCCTGTTCCCAGTCCGACCCTGTATATGATATCCACTGGTCTCTAATCCCTAAAAATAGTAATTATCATTGGTAAATCGTGTACCAAATTTGAAACGTGAATCTAAAGTAGTTCCAGAGTAATTAAG
>JABRWK010000010.1:1650597-1665668 GCA_013372445.1 Hypothenemus hampei | reverse complement strand
AAATTGATAATTAAATACAAAGAAAAAGTTAGAATAAAAATTATATAGGGCTCCTGTTCCCAGTCCGACCCTGTATATGATATCCACTGGTCTCTAATCCCTAAAAATAGTAATTATCATTGGTAAATCGTGTACCAAATTTGAAACGTGAATCTAAAGTAGTTCCAGAGTAATTAAGCAAAAACCACTTTTGGGATGCCATCTTTAAAGAGCCGTAGCTTTCTTAAGAAGCATTTCCGGACCTATGTTTATATAAACTTTTTTTCTTATTTTTATGTTGGGAATATGATCTAAAAGGATTACGTTTAGTTTTTAATCACCCTGTAGATCAAAAAATAATTTTAATTCGTATACATATAATAAAATAAATTAAATAATATTTAACCGTTTTATACCTACGTTTTTTTTAAATTTGCAACATAAACATGAAATTATGCTTTATTCCTAAAATTCACATTACTTTGGTCTTTGCACGTCCGTATTTCAAATTAAACGATTTTCCCAATTCGAAACGATTTCGAAGTTCGTATTTTATCGTTAAAAATAGATTTTCTTTGACAGAAAAAAACTTGCAATACCTTATTTACTCTGTAAAATGTTAATCCAGATTTGTCGATCCACTTTACCACAAAATATTCAAATCACTCTCACTATTTTATATAGTAGTGTATGTATGTCTCTTTGCTTGATTCTTTCTCTTCTTTGTAGAAATTCTCCAATAGGTTTATGGTATTTCTAAGTATGTACATATCTGAATTTCTTTTAAATGTTTTAAATGGTGAATTTCGAAATATTCGAAACAGAAACAATTTTACGAACGGAAATTTCACTTAGACCTTGAACAACAGTTCTATCCGCTAAATTCAAACTTAGTGTTTTGTAACGATTCCTGTTTGAAACAAAATGAAAAGAAATGAAGACACATTTTTTTTTTAGAATCAACAATAAAATCAATGATCAAAAGCATCGACTTTACTTATTCTTTGGTACATGATAAATTCTTATAGTTACTTCTATACTTCCTTCAAAACAAATTAAAACCATTCAAAAAATAGATATTAACAGCAAATTTCTATGATTATATCGATGGCATGGTTAGAAAATATGGTTTTAAAATGTTGTGAGAGTTTTAAGTACATAATGAGGTATAAACTGTTTTAGCTGGTGACCCTAAAATTTGAAAATTTTTTACTTAAAATTTTACATTCATATTATACCGTTGAATGTACAGACAAAAAATGACACTCGGCGATGTAATGCCGAGTGCAAGACAAAAAAGACTGCCATACTTGTGGTTTGAGTTTACTCCATTCCAGTTGTTTTGTTTTCAGTAACGGTCCGTAGATATTCTTTATATAGTATATGTCACTACACTTTCAAATGAAGTCTCACTGGACAAAATGACCTAAGCTACATCTACTGGCTAGTAATTCTAAGAAACCTCATCATCACCTTCATATCTGCAAACATATCCGAGCTACCATAAAACAATATACCTATTATTGTCTTCTGAAGGTATGTTGAGTGAGTTCTTTAATGAGTCCTCTTGTGAAACCGAGAATGAACAAAAAATGTTGAATAGGCCATTTCCAAACCATCTTCAGTGAATTAATTTAAATTTACTGAACTTAATTGAGTGATACAACGAGTTTAGCAAGTCAGTTAAACAACAAAACAGCAATGCTATGTCTCAATTAAATTGTAGGTTGCAAGTGCGCCCCAGAGATCCATTACACATTACGTGTTGTTTCTGAAATATCTTAAGCATTTCTAGCCTCAATGTTATTATCGTCAGCAACTTCACACTACTTAAACTAATTTCCACTAGGACGTATGCCTAAAGGTTCCACTCTTCCCAAGTGCTTCAGGGGTTAATGTTGAGGGTCTTAATCCTGTCACGAGACTATTAATAAAATTAATGGACATGGCGCGCCTTTAACAAAAGATGAACCACAAAAACATTTAACAATTTAACATTTTAAATCTGTTCGGTTTTGTAAGATTGTAAAGGTATTTATCTCGGCCGCCTCCCAGCAATGTTATTTACGTTTATTCTTCTTCATTTATTTCTTCACATCTACCCAACAATATAAACGTGACGGCCTTTAGGTTGCATTGATCAAGCCACTTTTTCTTTGTAGTACCTTCCTTCTTCGATTCAAAATTGATAATGGAATAATAAGGCCGTTTACAGTTGTTTCTGTGAATTTGAATATTTAAGGCGTGTTACAATGCGTTTTACTTATTTGCAATTTGAAAACTAACAGAATACTAATAAAAAAAACATAAACATTTCGAAAATTTATTTGTTCAAGTATCAATTTTCATTTAGAAAACATGAAATTCAGCCAGATGCATACATACATATTGTTTCAAATATTCAATGTGATATAAATGCCGAATAGAATTTTTGCTCTGCTCTTTTCCTAAAAAAACGTTTCATAAAATACAGTAGTGCTGTATATTTTCTCCATATTTACCTATCAATCAAGTTATGCATTTTTCACCCTTCCAGTTTAGGTTACAACTTCAATGATAAAAGTATGATTCAGTGAGGGATTCAGCACAATTTGTAATTACACTCATGTCACTGAATAATTAGGAGAAGAACTCTTCAGTTCTAGAGAAAGAAACTAAATATATTTGGATAAATTTGCATTAAAACACGCTTGGCCACAAACTTTTTTATTTGCATTTTATGCAAAGCCTTATTGCTATATTTTTGTTCATATTTTTCCTGGACGTATTTGTAAGAGGGAGGGATGGCTCGCATATAATATTGCTGATTTTTGTATCGTGTTAAATGCCGCTTCAACTGTTGAATGTAGTACGGAATTTTAAGTAGCATGTTATGAATCTTAAGAAATTCACTAGAAATTGTATTTGAAGAACGACAAGCCATAATACATATACATATTTACATATACTCAGTTGAATTTCTTTTGCACAGTACAAACCTTGACTTATTTTGACGCAATATTTTTTTTTACTCTATTTGACTAAAAGACTTTTCTTCATGTTTTTTCTTTAACCTTAAACTAAAAACGTTTAGTAACAAAGGCAATGACTGTTTAGTCGTTTAAAACAAACGTTCTTGAGTTATTACATTGGACAGGAAACTTAGGCAATCGACTTTAAGAAAAAAAGTGCTTGAAATTCAATTTGGAGTATGATCATTAATCTCAGTCTTCAAGAAAAAACGATATTAAGACGTAATGAGCTAAAAGATGAAGTCATTTTTTTCTAAATTCACTCAACAATTTATGGAAAAAAATCCCTTTGCATTTTCTAATTTAATAGAGACGGTTTGTCTGTGGATTACATAAACTAGTTATTGTACGTATTAAAATAAAATTTGTCGTGGTTGTTCCATAAATAAAATCCGAACTACAGTTAGCCAATCGAATACACGGTCGCCTGATAAATTCCTATTTAAAATGCTTTAATTAAACTAAAACAAATTCAAATTCGTTAATAAATAAATGCAACGGTCCTGCAATAATTAATTCCGCCCAACTGAAATTATACAATCGAAAGATAGATAGAAAAAAAGGTAAAAGCATAAAACAATCGTCCATTCGGTTTTTCGAAACCTGCCAAACGATTTATTTATTTATTTTGAAAATGTTCGATTATTAAACTTTCAGTCATAATCACAATTATCTTTATGTTCTACTGCTCTTTTGTAGTATTTGAAAATTTAAATGTATTCCATTAAGGGCATCCGTCAAAAAAAACGAAATGATGAACTATCAAATGGGAACTTTTCAAACTACCCTTGTATTTTTAATATTTTTAATTGTAAATAATAGAATAAAAATTCGTTTAAACTAATTTATTTCTATCCTGACAGTCTTTATTATCAGTAGCATTCGAGTTTGATCTTTGCAATTTTTCCATGCCATCCAGACCTTAATTAGTTACAGTCAGTTATCCCTTGGAAAAATTTGTAATGTCCCTTTTATCTATATATAGATCTATCTTTATTATATTTTTTATTATTATGATTGACCCTTATATTTCAACAAAGCGTCCATTTTTTTTGTATTGTTTTGCAAAATGCTACAATTTTATTGGAAAAAGCCATGAACAGTTAACTTTGCTTACTTGTCTTCTTTTTTATTTATACTGATAATAGCAGTTTAACAACGCCTTTTTCTTGAGGAAGCGTAAAAGCATAAGCTTTCTATTCTAAATCCTAATATCTATCTTAAAAAATAATGATTATTATATACAGAGTCGTTACATGTTATGCCACTCTCATACTGATTGCTCGACGTCCACAAGAGCTCAACTTTTCTCGCAAAATAATGTGAAAAGGCCCCTATCCACGTACTCAATTTCCCCAAATGTCGGGTTATATTTTCGGCTTTTTTTTACGTAACCTCAAATCCACTTTTAACCCATTCACCATCGTGCCCTAATATTATCATTTATAAAACAGACGAGGCTTTTTTTTATTTCACTGGCCTTAATAAAGATATTTCCATTCCTTTTCTCCCTCATAAAGGTTTTTTTTTGTTGTTAAATGTGCTGTTCCAATTTATATTAATTCAGGACCCCCCCCCTCCATCATTAGTTATACAGAGTTAAGTTTAAGTTTTGTCAATAATTATTTCATTATTATTTATTAGAGGCAGAATTTAAGTCGTAAATTTCAACCATTGCTTATATTAGATTGAATTTATTATTATTGCATTTTGAATAATTGTAGTTATTATAAAACAAAGTGTCTTAAGCAGGTGTAATAGTTCATTTGAATCAAAATAATTAAAAAAAAAACATTGTTTTTTTTCAATACAAACTAGTTTTTTAGCGTGCACTACATGAATGACTCAATATATCATACATTCATCAAACGTTAGATAAGTTGTTTCAAGTTTCTTTGTTGACGAGATTAAATGAAATCCTCGTTTCTGGGGTGTGTCACAATCAATCACTCAATCAAAACGATTCTTTTTGTTTTACGGATAAATTTTCAATAAAGAAAGATTATTCTTCGTTCGGTTACTTTCATAATTGATAATCGAGTTCGTTTTCTCATTTTATTTTTATCAATTTATACAGGGAAATACAATAAAGCTTTTACACTATAATATTGTCATATTGAAAAATTCGACTCGAAATTTAACTATTTTATGGGTTCTTTTTATTTATAAAGCATTGCCAATACTATAAATGAAAGAAGAAATTGTAAAAGGCAATAAATAAACAAAATGTTATATGAAATATGGGAAGCAGAGTCAAATTGCGCAACGCTGATCAATAGTGTAGGAGCGATTAAACAACTATTATATATGAAAATTAATTAAGCGTTTAGGTAATACTGATACTTTGTGAATAAAACAATGACCAGAAAAATTGGTAAATGGAATAACAATGGTGGCAGAAAAACAACAATCAACCCTTTATAAAAATTAGAAAAAAAAAGATGAACTAACTTAAAAATTTCACCAAATGGAACCTTGTTCGCCTTGAATGAAATATTCTTTTTAAGATATTGAAGACCCTGTAAATTTGCCCGTGACCTATCATAAAAACAAATGGCATACTTATTGACAAAGTGACAGTTTAAAATTGGAAAATCTACTGGGACTGTGCATTAGCTAGTTGAATAAATGAAACCCATTAATCATTGAAGAATAACGCTAAGGGAATTCACGCTTGTCCCTACAAATGTACGAGTTACGTTGCATATGCAAGAACAGCGTAACTTCTCTAGCTAACTCTCACTGAGCTGGTCAAGCAAATTGTTTTGTTACGCCTTGTTATTCTTGATGAAATTGATGAGGTATTGAATAGAACTTTAATACAACTGTAATTGAAAATTGATTGTAAAAGAAGTTCTCTTTTCTTTATTTTTCTACTTTTTTATAACGCAAATAAATTCATTTGTTTATTCAAACAATTTCATGTTTAAATAAACAAAGATTAATTACATTCCTCAAAAAACATTTTACAGAAGTAATAGCAGCCTCACTGGGAAAGCTACAATTTCTTCTCAGTCTTGTCGCTATTTTAAATAAAATTCGATCAAAAGACAGTTTCATTGAAAATCTCTATTCTGAATCTAATTAAAACAATATACACGAGTTTTTGTGACAGATGTTTTGTTTAATCAACTGAGCAAACTTAAGAAAAGTTAGGTCAGCTGTTTGTTTATCCATTTCGCTATTTGCTTATCTAGTACAAGGATGGGTACGTAAAGAATGTACCTTCAAGGTTAGAAGCGTTAGATCTTTGAAAAACAGTGAAACCAGATATACACAATTACATACATACATATATCGGTTACAGGTATTTTAAATTTACAATTGCGTAAACGAAGACTTTGCCGCATTGTTGACGAGGCAAATACGGACATGCGAAGCGTAATAGGATACTCTCATTTTTATTAGGCAAACTTTGGTCGATTAGAGGCTCTTATCGAAGCCGAATTTTTATTATAAAACTGCACCTTTGTGCCTTGTAAGCGCCTGGGAAATTTCATGTTAAAACTCTTAAATTAACCGGAAAGTTTGCCGAGCAAACTTTTTCTTTATAGAAACTAAACCATTACTAAAATAACATCGTTTTACTCTGGAAGTTTTTGTAAATACATATAAGTACATTGTATAACGTAAGGATCGTGAATTTCCACTCGACTTTCATTCGAAATTTACACGTAAGAGTGTTAAGATTTCGATTAAAAATTATTCTTTATTCCATTGCAATTTGACAGAAAAGGTAAGAATTCTACATGTATCAAAAAAGTGAAAATACTTTAGAGATATGAAATAGACCCAAAGGGATGATGTATGTTAGGAAGTGCTTTATCATGTTCGACGATTACACCCTTGTTTGTTTGTCCATTAACTGACAAATTTGGCTCGTTTTTGCAATCCCGGCCCGCTCGGTTAAGATAGCTAATTTGTTATCTTGATGGAGATGTGGTTTAATTTCAGATTATGCCCGGGTTTCATAATTAATGGAGCATAATATTAATCTTTTGCCTCTTTACCCCTTTTCGTTCATCTAAGAGAAAAAACATGCATTTAAAACGCCCCATCGTTTATTACTCTAATATTACATGTGGAGCCGAACGGAGACACTTTTTGCCATGGTTTTTAGCGCGGAAGTGGTGCAAAGGAAAATTGCGTCACAGGAATATAAATCAATCCAGAGCAGATTCCACAAAAGCTAAAGCTTTTATATGGGTCGAAGGAATATTACTGAATAGATGTATCCCATAGTGTAAAAAATACGCATTAAAAAAATGTAACAAAAAAAATTGTTACGATTATGTATTGGTTTTATGAAGAAATCAATAATTTTTTGTCCTAAATTCAGCTAGAGTTGCAATTATGTACAAATAATTTAATGTTTTGTTAAATATCATTAGAAAATGATGATTATAATGGACTATTAAAAACCTCTTGAAAGAAAAAAAAGAATACGACCGTTGTGATTCTATTCTTGAAATATACAACTAATTATTCGAGAAAATAGTGTTAGTCTAGCGAAATTCTGCATGGTTGTTTGGGCGTGAGCAAGTTTTCAGCCAAGTTTGTTGAGACTCGAACAAAAAATCAATAGGTTCAACACTTGCCGCCAACATCAATTCAATTTTGGCAATGGATAATCGGTGGAGACTAAAAAATGTTTGCAAAAAATGACATACCTAAAGATAAACAATCAATAAAAGCACATTAGTTTCTTTCGGTTAAAAATGATTAATTACCTTCTAAAAATGCAAATCTATATTTTAATGGACTTTCTAATCAGATTAATTTTACGATAAAAGAAAAATAAATAAATTAAAACTTATTCAAATTTGTTAAACAATGTTTAAGAATTTCCAAGTTATTAACAAAGAAAATAAATAAGCATTATGACGCACAAAAATAAACAATCTAGCTTCTATTTAAAAACTATTGAATCAAAAAATACTACTGAATCAAATAAACAATAACAAAAAAAAACATTTTAATAATGGTTTCACGCTTGACAGAATTCTAAATAATCATTACCCGCATTTAATGTTTATACAAAAATTGATGGCTAATTATATCGAAAAAATTACTGACGTAAAAGGAATAAGGAATTTATGCGACGAAACACACAAGAATTGATTTTTGGGTAACGTAACCAGTCCGATTGATATTCATCGTCACGTCCTGCCGAAGAGATAGATAATTGCTGTTGGTAACAAAGTAATTTCTAGTACTTTCTCCATTGTCGATTGTTTTAATCCATTACAAAGTTTTATACTTACTGAAAAATGCTTCTTCACATACGAATCTTATATTTATATTATATTAGAATTTTATTTGTAAACACTTCATTTTACAAAATTCTTCGATCTTATTTTTCTCTCCTTGATGGAGAATCTTAACATACTCTAAATTCTAAATATGTACTAAACCCGAATACGAACCTTACCTTTTGAATATATTTGTTATTAAACTCGTGAGTCATTGTTGACTGCGATTTCAACAACAAAAACCTTGACTTTAAAATTTAATATGAAAAAATAATTATTTTATTAAAATTGTCTTTTATAAAGAAAATTTCACTTTTTCCACTCACGATTTTATAAAACAGTTACAATACGTAATATACGTTTAATTTACTTTTTCTATTTTCAATCATTAACGCACGAAATCTTAGAATAGAAAATTGCAATTAAACAAAGGAAAAATCATATTTTTAACATTATAGCCAGTGACATTTCATCCATGCGCTACCATATATTATGTGGTTAACTGTTTCAATTACAAAATCGTTTCAGTTTGATAGTTTCTGTAATAATTATTCCCTTGACATACTGACAATTTTACAAAATAGTCGCGGCAAAGACAAAAATGCTACCCATTTAACCAACAGGTGGTTTTGTAAGAGTTCTATTACGATTGGGTTCACAACGTGCGTACTTCATATATTCTATTAATCGAAAAGCAATTTCATAACTTAAAAGCATTTCTTAACTAAGGCAAACTTCCAAATTCGCATATCATTTGGTTCTTCTTTTTATTCTATTCGCATTTAGTTAATTAACAATCTGCAACCTTGAGAAACTCGGGAAGCAAATTGTTCTTTATCATACAATGACAAGGAAATGGATCATCACCATTAATTCAAAAAATCATCTTATAATAAATATTAATAATAGCAGTGATGTCCAAAAGAGTTACCCGGAATCCGGAGAAATATTCCGCTTCGACTTAAAGTATTCAAATAGCTTCAACACGCCCAAGAAAGAAGTAAGTGTTGCTAACCTTCACAAGAAGTCAACCACTGCCTTATAACTCTTTCTTGGTAGGTTTAACAGATAAATAATAATCAGGTGTACAGGTGATAGAAGAAATTTTTTTTATTTATTTAACTAGTTAAATTAAAAAAACGAAAACATTCATAAAATCGATTATAATTCTTTGCCTCCGTTAATGTCTGTTCCTCATTCTTCACTTTCAAGGTCGCATCTAAATTATATTTTTACCCTCTAAAGGCATTTTTTTAAATACATTTACTATTTTTTAATGTTTTACAGAGAAGGTCATAAAATGATTAATAAAATGCATACGCAAATCATAATAACAATTAGTACTTCTTGTAACAAAACAAGAAAGGTTAGCAATAAGATGTGAGATAATGTGTGGTTTTTTTTCCGGACGAACTTCACCCAGATTAACGGTTATTTTGAGGCCTTCCATTTAGAAAGGTTATACGACCAGAAAATGATGACTTATCTTAGTTTATTACCTAAAGATCAAAGAAAAATTGTCGTTGTGCTTGATGAAGACAACACAGTCAAAAAATATGTTTCATTGCGGCTTTGTCCGCTTTTAAAATGCACATTTACATACATATGTATGTATGTAAATATTTATATTAGTTTAAGTTTACTACATTGTAATTAACATTTAAGTAAACGAAGTAATTATCGAGTGTTAATAGTAAATAACAAAATTTCATTTGGCAAAAGGAAATTTTAAAAATACTTTTAGCATTTGGTTAACTACTGCATACTTTGTAATACATATTTTAATAAATATTCTCTGATTTCTATACTAAGAAGCAATAAAATACCCGTAGTTTTTCTTATTAAAAAACTTACCCGTTCAAAAATTGTTCATTCGATGTCCAATAACCAATTAAAGTTCTACAATCAACACAAACAGTTCAAGAAAACACACAATTCGAAAAATAAAAAATAACTGTTAAAGTCGTTAAAAAAGGATTTGAAAAGTATTTTTTTCGATTCGCGAAGTAAGAAGCGTCGCCACGACTTTAATCTCACCGAGAGCGTCTTCCTGCGTCGTTCTGCCAAGAGTGACGCCGTAAAGACTAAAAGCGCGAGTTCGCCATGCAGGACAACAATAAAAGCGCGCTGACAGTCGAGTTGGTGGAGGTCGCAGGCGTTCGTAATTGCAGGACTCGGGATTCACTCTATGCACTTTGATGTACACCAATTATCCTGCAAATTTTGATTAATTTATAGACTATTTCGATCATTATTCACTCGATTATGGCCAAATGGGATATTAATTATAACATATATATTGAAATAAGATCTTCAAATCTTCGTCTTTTGAAAATTGTTCCAGTATCAATAATTTAAGACAGTATTTCGAAATTTAGTTATCAACTCAGGTTGCTCCTAAACAATTTTTAGTTTTAATTAAAACTTATGATAACCACTGAAAAAATGTTTAAGATGGAGCCCGCAAACATGTCTAGGATTTTCAAAAAGACAAAATTTGTTCATGAAAGCCGTGGAATGTCACAATTGAGGCCAAAATGGATCACCAAATACCTTCAACAACACAACATACCCCTTTGTACCTACTAATATCAATATGTTGGATCATCAATACCACTACTATTCAAATCCTTAAAGGTGTTAAAAGTCTTCTACAAAAAGATTGAGAAATCGCATATGCCTATAGCAAAATTCATCTAAAATACAAAATTGTGCATAAAAAATTAGATATTTTGAAATTTGTTTTTAGATGCCTGCTCAAACTGACTTCTTCAAAATAGAAACTCCACCGCATTGCATAGTGCATACAAATGATCGACACCTGCGAAAATAGTTACTCATAAAAATCGTAAATTTTCTTCAAAGGTCAAAAGTCATATTTGACCCAACTTGCAGCTGTTAATTGAGACGCTCCTAGTGGTTTCATCGAATAAATAAATGAACTGGAGATAGTGATCAATATTTTGAAAAACTATTGATTATGATTAAAAACACTCAGTTTAATTGCACATAGTTCTGAAGTTGTGACGTCATGTTTAACTGTATAAACTTCGTAATTTGATAATTTAAGTGAGTATTGATTTACTTAATAGACATGTGAATTCTGTTTTAGAATTCTGAAACGATAAATTGCTTAGCTTACCTTAGTTTTTAAATGTTGTATTACTATGTGAGAGGTTTTTTACATACATACTGTTTACATTAATAGTGACGGCGTTTTTATCAATTTTTTCATAACCTAATAACATAGCAGTAATAATACAACAAACAGTGATTTTTCTTTTTTTTCTTGTTCATTCTTACTGTTACTTTTTATCTTTCGACGAAACCGAAGAAAAATAGTGAAAAACTGAGGTAGTTCACACACCTGCAGTTCGGTTAATGGCATAAATGTTTACTCAGCTCTTTAGTTAGCTAAGCAGTTAAATTGAAAATATCTATAGTACTTTCTGTGAATTTTAAACTTTTCTAAATTCAATCGAACTGGATTTTGGAAATGGGATGTGAATTGCTATGGTCTTGAATGACAAGAAAAGTCTTAGTACTAGCTTGTTCTTTTACTTTTCGGTAATAAGTCTTATTCATCAAACTTACATTGTGGTATTTACTGGATTTTGAAGAAATCAGTCATTCATCATACTTTCTCGGTGTCACTTCTATCGCATATTTCTGCATTACCGTATATAAAATTTTTAAAAGCAAATCCGAAAATTCTTCATTTAGAATTTACTCAAAAGTATTCACCCCGTGTATGCGAATCGCAAATTATTATTTTTTTTAATATTGGAAATAAACTTTTAGCAAGGCATCCGTTTTCCCTCAAAACCTCAAACGAATTCATTCAATATAAAATACGTCGCGTCGAAAAGAATTTTCATTAAATTTCACGTTTTATTAAATTCTAATAATTTAAAGTATGAAAAGTCTGGAATAAGAAAAAATACGGTAATAGCTCCCCACAAATAGTAATAAAAACGAACTAAACGTTAAAACCTGACTTTGTCACATTAAATCTTGATTTATTTTCTGGATTCTGGAGTGGTTCTATTTCATTTCGGGGCACCAAAGCTTTTAAAAACTTCTATTTAGAAATGGAAATGGAAAAACTCGAGCTTAATAAATGAATGGATTTATTTCTAATTTGGACGAATACGTATTGAAGATTTTTCAATTATTTATCTTTTAATGCCAAAAAAAAAGGAAAATTCCGTAAGGAAATTTTTTTTTGCGGTTTTTACGTTTAAAATTCAGACAATAAAAAATTAAAATTACCAGCGGTTGAGATTGCTAATAATACTAGAAAACCGGTTATTCCTTCTAATTACACAGCACATTATTTTATTTTACATTTGGAAGTGTTTGGCAATATTGGTAATAGAATTCTTAAAGGTCCATTTACATTGGTCAACTTTTCATTAAACTTGATCATTTAACGATTTAAAATTATCTAAAAAAGGAGATTTAAATTGGTTGAAATACGTAAGTATTTACACAAGCGACCGTAGACAACTTATATTACCAGATCATGAGACGCAAAGTTGCTTAATGTAAACATAGCTTTACCAAATAAATTAACGTAATTAATTTTAATTTTTAATTTAATTAATTAACGTAAATTATTTACAAAAAACCACATGTCATTTCACGTAATATTAAGGAGATCAAATATATACATATATTGTTTTTGATGGGTTTTAATAATAATAATGTTTTTAATAACGGCGTATAAAAATTCAATAAAACTATCATTAAGTGATTAGGAATAATTAATGATTTTTTTATTCATACATCCGATTGTATTATAAATTCAATTTCTAATGCGTTTTTGTTTGTGCACAGATTTTTTTCATGGAATTAAATCATTTTATATTTCGACGAAACAAACTGCGTACATTTTTCTTTTATCAAAAAGTATCTTTGTTTTCAAAATAAATATATGGAAAAAAGAAAGAAAATGGTATTGCAAAGATATATGCATATAAAAATTGCCTCTTTTTATAAATATTTTAGGTCTGACTAGGCCTAATATGTCCGGATTAAATTGACAATTAATTCAAAACTGACACGCTACACTGTGAAATGTTGAATTGACGAATATCCTCTGTCTGAATATGACGGTTATTCCTTTTGTGGCAAGAGCAGCTGACGCTGACGTTTCGATTACAATTCCTCCTGGTACGAAATAGTTCCATTTCCGGCTTGCCGCTCCAAAAGGGTTTTAAATATCGATCTAATATACTTTTTTTTCATTCGTTAATCGACGTTTTTTTATTTGGTCAATATTAAACTGAAATATTAACAAAACGAAATATGTTTTTAATTATTACATAATAGAAGTAAAATGTCAATTTTGACGTACCTCAACAACAGAAACGCAGCACGACTCCCTTTCAATAACAACAAAAACAGCAGTACAAAGACTCGTGAAATTGGATCGCATATTTTTCCTGTGCTTTTCGCTAGTAGATATTTCGAAGTAACTCTGGAAGACATTAATAAAAAGTTTGCAAAAAATTGAAGGCCATAGACAAACGATCGACACCCTAACTTGCAGTCCTCACTAAAGTCGCAGGTTGATCTTCTGATATGAAAGTATAGACTTTGAATAATTGTAATCATTTTTTTGGTGGAGCTACAGATATATAGCTAAGTTTGGCACACAATTTTCTTTCTCTTTGTATATGTCATTCTATTCTTTATATCAACATTTAGCCAATTATTCATGTTTTATTATTCAACTAATATTACATCTACAATAATTCAACAGCGATCAGTTCAGTTAACCACACAAATAGTTACTTATTGTTAGTCATTTATGACAGTTCATTGTTCAGTAAAATGCAACGAGTATGAATATCTTTTAAATACGTGTTGTTCTCCAGAATATTTTTTAAGAAATAAGCATTATTCATATTTTAATAAAAAATTGTAATTATCATGTCCGGAAAATCATTAAAAAACTTTCATCCGAGCTTAATTGCTGTAGTCCAAAGATTTTTGCACTTTCGGTCTCTATCTCATCACCTCTGAAGGTGCTCACAGTTCACAGTTTTCAGTGAAACGGTAAGTGTAATAACCTTTAGACCACGACAATTATGCGCGGATGAAAATTCTCTTGTTGTACAAGTGTTTGTCTTATCTTATTCAAATCATTAAAAATGTTAGAAAAGACTTTGGCGCTAAAACTTAACACTTTTAATGAAATTGATAATACACGAGATAGTTGCTTTCATTTTATTAATTAACATAAATACATTCAAAATGAGAAATGAAAAACTCAAAATCTGGAAACAAATTATCCTTAATAAGGCACAAAATTGTTATTTCTCAGACCACGAAAACAAGTTATATTTTTATCTAATCAATAAGAAATCTGTAATTTAGGAGCTCTTTCGTTCTTTAGTGACCAAATATAAGGGGTTTATTGGGATATAAAATTAGAAAATTTATTTTTTTGTATTTTGACAAAATGGCGAAGAGAATTTAGTTATATTTGAAATTTCTCACCTATTTTGTTTGAGAGAACACTCCAAATGGGTACTGTTAATATCTGATTTTTAGCAGCCATATTATCTTCATTTAATGGAAAAATTTTATCCAGACGTTTCATATTTCTTGAAATATTAAAGGACATTTTATTAAATATAAAATTAATTTTTAAATCAGTTTTAAAAGTTTCAAAGTCTGTTTCCTGTTTCGTGAAAATTTTATTAACAGGAAGCACGTCGGGTCATTAAATTTCCAGTCTCAAACATCTTTAAAACAAGGTTCCATTGAAAAAGGACCGAGGGTCGGCTTTGAGCTTGTTAAAAAATCATCCGGCAAGCTT